>JAUBNY010000172.1:1592735-1603270 GCA_032275445.1 Crypturellus soui | reverse complement strand
AAACTAAAACAGGCTTGCTAATAAATTCACTTCCAACTAGATTCCTGAAACAGGCAAGAAAAACATTTTTTTTTTAAATCATCAGTGACCTGTGACATTGATGAATTTGTGATGACCTTGGATAAGATATGGAGCTTTGATTATTTACCTACCATGGCAACTCACACCAAATCTACTGTCTTTATAATATTGCAATGCTAATTTTACAGTTTATATCCCTATATTATGTAAAAACTTTCCATGGTTATTTGGAAATGATGGGCTGGTTATTAGGCTCACACAAGTCACATACATCAAGTATCACTGACCTTCACATGCATTCAGTACATATATTCATAGAGATAAGTTATAGACATATCATTATGTATAAATGTGATTTTATTAATCAATGTAAAATATTTTAATCTGAAGCAATTAATATCTTGTAAAAAGAAATGAAATGCAAAGGTTCTTGGCACAAAATTTTTACATCAAATGTAAGAAAAGGGTAAAGTCCTTGATAATAAAGTATATCTGATCCTATGAAGATGGAGAAGAAAATTCTTATTAGATTCCTGATGATCTGATTCAGAAGTCATGGGGCCCACACAAAGCCCTATTTCCAAAACCTAATGGAGATCGTCTATTAGCTGTGTCAGACTTTGCGTCAGACTCTCAAAAGCATGTGAGGCCCTACAAATGCATTTTGCAGATGTCTGACCAGCGGGCTCTTCCCCATTTTTCTGCAAAACAAAACATAAACCCTATCCACATCAGGGACTCTAGAGTTTCAAGACTTGTAAGAAATAATAAAGTACTAGGTGATATTAAGAAACTTATTATTCTGGCTGTCTTTGTTGAGACATAAGAGAAGGAGCTGTATGATTATAAGAAATAACCCTCCAAGCCATCTAACAAAATGCTTCACTATTGACAATAAAGCTTTCTGACAGAGAGCATACACACGCACCGACAACATGCTCAACAGCTCACCCCTGTAAAACATTTAATACTGCAAGCACTGTCCTCTTCTTGGGACCTACTCCTGTATCCAGGAGCAGGTCGTGGAGGCAGCAGAGCTGGCGATTGCCAGAAGGCTTTTGGGTGAGTAGTCCCTACAGCCTTGCAGTCCGCACTCAAATTTAATCTCTTTCCTAAATGCATCATTTAAAAAAAAAAAAGAGGGAAAAGGAAGAGCCTACCAGTGAGCCTAAAGATCAGCATTTTACCTTTACCTTGTTTGCACTCAATACTGATGCAAAGCCAGTAGAAGCAGTTCAAAGGTTTTTGGATCAGGCCGTTACTCCTTCATCAAATAAGTTTATTTTCTTTTCTTGTATCAAGAAAGCACTTGGGCTTTTACTAAAGAACTATCAACAAAAATAGATACTACAGATTATTTACAAAAAAAAAGAAAAAAAAGAGGACAAAGGAAAAAGCGAAAGAGCATTTAGATGTGGAGGCTGGTGACTTCTCAGGAAAGGTCAGAGACTAACCTAACTACAAGGAAGTCTTTACAGCAGCTTTGAGTCTGATTACCTCTGTGATTCCGTTACAGCTTCAATAAAAGCAGAGTTGAATCATGCATTACATTGCCATTTCTGAAAGAATTTTCTTAAAACAACTTATTTATTTTGCCAGTTGTCAGTATTTGGTTATGCAGCATGAAGTCAAATGTCTTTCATGTGGGTCATAAAAATATAGACTCATACAGGCAAATATTAGATTCAAACTTCTCTCCCAAATGAGGCTTTGGTCTTATATCATATCAAGTACATAATAGACTTTTTCTCATGTAACTTTACTTCCTGATAAGGATGTACTTAGTTGTAGCAAGCATATCTCTGCTTCCCACATGCAACCAATCGGAAAATAAATAACAGCTTTAAAACCCTTCTCCTTGGTATCTATTTCCTAAAGTAACATTTTGAGCTGGGTCGGTAACAAGTGCTGTGCTTTTTCCTTTAATGAGGAAAAAGAAATGAAGATACACGCAAAGCTATGTGTGAACACCCTTCCCACAAGAACATGTTGATGCTACACTTTGCATCTTTAAAAGCAGACATGTGAAATTAGAAAATTTTTTTTCAACCAAGATTAAATATCCAATATCTTTAATTAGTGCACAATTAAAATATTAAGGGTGGGCTACTTTGACTAACCAAATAAAAATGAACATTTAATTTAACATTTCATGAATGTTTCATATCAATCAGGATATAAAACGGTCTTGAATTTTTATTGCCATGTTTGCTTATGTTACTAAAAGCTCTTCAAGGGACCAACAAATGTAGAAATATTATTTATTTACAACACATTTGCTGTTATTGGGAGAGGAGGTGCATAGGGAAGGAGAAAGGGTTCTTTGGGATGCCCTAGCAAAAATACATGAAAATAATTGGGAAAATGAGAACATCAGCATATGACAGCCGAAAGCTTGAAAAAGAAGCCTAAATTGTTGCTGGCGGGCTTTTCCTCTAGTTAAATGTACAAGTGAAAATTCCCCTTTAGGAACGTGCACACAGAGCATGCGGGGCTTTTTGGAGGAAAATTACGATATAGGCCTTTTTCCAAAAATATCAGGACTATAAAACATAATTAGATGGCAGTAGGTGAATAATAAAATTGTAAATCCCTAAGAATAACATGCCTCATTTGACAAGTGTATGAATGCAAGAGAAATGTTGTCTTTTTAATTTGTTCTCCAGCCACTGAGGGAACAGCTCTATGGACAATTTTCTGTGACGCTGAGGCCTAAACCGTCACTGCCTTGGGCCAGCTGGGTAATTTGCTGGATTACAATCCACTTGGATTAAATCCCTCCAGTCCAGCCCAGCATACAGCCATGCTATGGCAAACATCTGTGTTTGTGCAGGGAGAATATAAGGAGACAGAAAGTAGAGGGAGGTGAAAGAGCAGGTTTTTCTAAAATGATCATCCATGTTTCTTTTTTTAAGAGATGCTCCCATTCTTGTTTAGCATGTGATTTTTAGTGTTGAAGAGCTAAAATAAAACTATGACAAATGAAAAAGACTTGTGGTAACACGTGAAAAGGGGGTAGAATGGAAAGGTCCAGTCCATCAGCTGACAGTCATTCATGAAATTTAACTCTTAAGTGACTTCTCTGTTAATTCTAATATTGCATGTTGTGGGATGGCTCAGATAATTTCTCCGAAATGAGAAGCAATAGGCAAGAGCTCAGTTTTCCAACATCTTTCCCTACAGATATATGAAGAAAAAAAAACAAAAAAACAGAACTCACCATTATTCACCAGGACATGGAGTGGACAATTCTTTGCTCTAAACTGCTGCACAAATTGCCGTATGGACTTCATGGAAGCCAAATCACAGTATAAAAACTCCACTGTGAAAGAAGAGGACACAGATAAATACAAAATAGAGTTAAGCAATTTACAATGATACAAAAACACACTTATATACTCCAATAAGGACTCCTGTGATAATGTCACCGGGAAAATAAAGATTGTAAATATACATGATACTTTTGAAAACTATGGGTGAGGTTAATGTCACAAGATTCTTTCTCTTCTTCCTTTTTTTTCTGTCCAAGTCTCGCTGATTGTTTCTGTGATTGCCATTGAGGAAAGAGGGCAGCATCTGAGAGGAATGAGGCATGGCAGCTGGGGGTGAAATGGGGAGAAGGGAAAGCAGATTTGGCACAGAAATGTTTGTCTGGTTCTGATGCCAAATATATCTCCCTATGTATTTTCAAGTTCATCTTCTGGATGATTCAAAGTATATTTAAGGCTAGTATGGTTTTTCTTAAGAAAATGGGTCTCCAACAAAAACATCCGTCATCCAAAGCATTAGTTAGTCACAGACCCTTGCTAGAAACCTAAAAATAAAATAAAATATCAATTTTTTCAAGCAAATAAAAATTATCTATATCCCCCAAGAACTTTAAACTCATCAGATTTGAAAATTCTGCTTTTGTCTCTGTTTTTCAGCTTTCACTCCCTGTTTCTCACCGTGTGGTCTGGTGAAATCATTAAACTAGAGTAAACAGGCTACAGTAAGAGAACTTTTCTGTTACTGCTTTGCCCGCTCCATCAGTATGTCCACCAAGCTACCTTACCTCCTCACAACAGGCCGCCACCACCCCTATACTGTCTCTTTATAGCATATCTTTACAACAGGCCTTGGGCTACTGCACAGAGCAGTAGCAAGCTAAGTAACAGAAGACATTCACAACTCTTACTGCCGTCCTTTACAGGAGAACATTTCCTTCAATTGTATGCAGTACAGAGCTTTAATAGCTTGTATATTTTGATCCCAGACAACATCGGTCTATTGAACCGGTCTTAGTGAATTTATACAATTATCTAGTAGCATTTTCAATAATCATCAAAACTGGTTTCAAAAAAAAAAAAAAGTTTTCTATGTAGCTGTAAATTCATACCATTAGAGCAACATTTAAAGATAGATAAGACTGGAAAATTTCTTAAGCTCCCTACAGACCTATATGAGACCTGCAATTTTGTTTAATTTAACCGATTTGCTGCATCTAGAAGTGGTAAGGAATTTCGGAAGCTATTAATTCCTGATAAAGGACAAAGGTATTTAGGTCAATCCTCTTGTGGCCTGGTAGCCACGTGAATGACACTGTAATTGCTCATATACACAAAATCTGGCTATACCAACTTACTAGTAAATAATGCAACAATGAACAGAATAGAGATCTATGTGAATGAATCCTTATACTGAATCTACTGTTGCTCTATTTCTCCTGACAGACCAGCCGAGAAAGAGATAAGGAAAGGGAGATCAGCTTCTTAACAGGCAGCAGCTCACACCACCAATGGAGACATCACAGAGTCACAAAATCACAGACGACTGAGGTTGGAAGGGATCTCTGGAGACCATCTAGTCCAACCTGCCCTGCTCGAGCAGGGGCACCTTCAGCACATTTACCGGAATTGTCCTCTTAATACCAAAATAATCACCTAGGTACAGAATACACAGGACTTCCATCATCACGAGCATTTTATGCAGGATCCAGCCACATCTTCAACACCTGGGAGGATTGTGGCAGCATTATTCACTCTCTTGGATTTTGCTAATGCCATTGTGTGCAAGGAAAGCAGCTCCCTGCAGACATCCCTAAGCCAAATTTTAATCTCCCCTCTCATCTCACCTCAAAATTGTCCTTTCTGCATTGCCTACAGCAATTTAGTCTGTGGTTAGGCAGCTAGTGTGGCAAGACAAGTGCTTTTCATGCTGACCAGTACTGTCTCGCATCCCTTAATTCTGTAGTTTTGCAGGGCAAACACTGTCTTTTATCATGACTATATTGTGCCTAGACAAATAGTGTACTACAGCAATACTATCATTACTTCCTTATTTACTTGCTTATTTTGGAAGTGTGTCATCATATCCAGTATTTGTAAAGCACTTTACATCAAAAGACCAAACCTGATTTGGAAAGAAAAAACAAACAAACCCAAACCAAATTTCCTCTTTTTGCTTATGGGGCAGAAAAAATAATGGACAAAGTCATTATTCATGCTTATTCCTGCATCATGCTTCTTTGCCAGGTAGGTAGTTTCACCAAAACGAACTGCTTGCTGACTCAGATGCCATTTCATTCCAGAGAGATTGTCAGAAAAATGCCTCCGAGTCATGTGGTGAATCAATTGCAGAGCTGCAAACAGATACAAATTTCTTCTTTGTGCCATAGTTGGAGTATTTTTAATAGCATAATGAAGCATAAGAAGGTAAAGACAATGGCCAGTTTTCAAAATATTTTAAAGCTTTGAAAAGTTTACTAGCCAAGAGATTTTTTCTTAACATTTTTTAAATAAAACCAGCATCATGAACACAGGATGGAACCTGAACTTTGACTAGTGATGTGTCTTGAACAACTGCTTAGGAACAATAATAAGAAGAAGCTTTCTGTGTGGAGAAGGTGTGAGCAAAATGAGTGAAGATGTACAGTAACAGCATGCAAACAGTTGTGCGCTTCCCAAAGTTAATATTTAGACATACTAATTCTTCATTTTGTCTGCACTAGTCTTAAAATTATTCATATACCTATAAAAATGGTCACTTTGCTTTTGAGCTTAATATAATAATTTTTTTTTAAACTAACCAATCCCTTTGCTTTGTAATATTTTTTTAAGAATAAAAGTGAGGAATAGAGTCTACACATAGAATATGCACACTAATGGTGCTGAAATACTCTAATTTCTACCTTATTCTATTTTCTCTCTCCTCTTTCTTCCCTTGCTTTCAGATACTTCTGGAATGACAGACATGCCAGTATTTCTTCCTTCTAGAAGATATGTCTCTTGTTCTTATCTTCTTAATAATTTCAATGAAGGAAAGAAATTACATCTTTAACAGAGGCTGGGTAAAATCTTTAAGACTCTTAAAAAGATTTTACTCTTATTTTGCTGTAATTTGAGGGCTCAATTGTCAGAAATTTATTAAGTAATAAAAAAAAAAACAATTTCTGAGAATATCAGCAGGAAGTTACTTCTCTAGTAAAGTCCAAGGAATGCTTCCTAGAAAAGATCATCAAAAATGGTGCTCAGTAATCACATATTCCAGCTCAGAAGCTCAGACCAGGAGCACTCTGCTCTGGCTGCCATATCCACACAGACAGCATCGAGGAATTCAACCTCTCGTCTGTTCTTCTGCCTCTCAAAATTATATTTTGGCATCTACAAAGGGGAGTCTTTGTCCTGTTCATGAAGGAACTGACTATACTTTTGATTACCTGTAGGATGCAAAGGAGATGTTCAGCAGAAACCACTTTTTTGGATATAAAAAGCTCCTGAGAGGAGGAGAAGATACAAAGCTGCACTAACTATCTGGGGCATCCTTCCCTTTGCTCAATGCACTGTCTTTTCTGGCACGGTAAACAGTGGCTTTGGCTGATCCAGTCTTCAGAGACAAGCTTAGTATCTTCCTCTTCTTGCCTAAGGGACTGTGGTCCTCCTCTCTCAGAACCATAATGTGTCCCAGAACCAACTCAGTTTTCTGAATAAGCTTTGCCATCTGCTTATGCATGCTTTCCAGACCAAGAAAGACTATTCAAGATCAAAGAGGGCTGCCAAGAGAGGGGAATGGACTGCTGGCCAGTTGGAAATCCTGGCCAGCTGAGCTCAAGACTATGGCCAGAAACCAGGCCTTACATGATAATGCTGTAAGTGCAAAATCCAGTGGTGGTTCTACTCATCTAACACAAACCTGGTGCTTATCAGCATAAAAAATATGTATCAATGGAAGCACACAAGCCCCTGTTGACACAGCATCACTCCTGTCAAAAGATTTTTTTTACATAGGCCAGGACTGACACAAGGGCCACAGTGTAAGTTCTGCTCATAGAGGTGCAAGAAGGCTACAAAATGCTTACTTTAAAATGGTGTCTCAGAAAAAAAAAGGCAAATGAGGCATTTGATATCAAATTATATATTGAGCATAGTGAGAGATACTCTACATAAATGCAGAAAATACAACATCTCCTATTCATGCTATGCTCCCACCCTCAAACTTGTGCACTTGATGACCTCTCTGTCTCCTACACTTAAGAATCACTCCCATTCTGAGTAAACAGCCAAGATTCACAGGAATTAGATATTACAAAGATTAATGCATAGAAAAGCCAAGTGCATGTAATAACACCTAGAGCACCTTGATTCCAGCTGTGGTCAGAACCTTGGCCTCTCGCACGACTAACTATTTTAAATACGCACCTGTCTGGGGACGAGAATGTTGGCTGTTCCTTTTGCTGGATACATTTTAAGACGCTCCCCAGTCTTCTCCACTGTCTTGTATTAGCCTAATAGTTTTGTGGTATTTTTTTCAGAACACTGCTCTTTTACAGACTGTTAATAGAAATAGTAAATCATGGATAACTCTAGCACAGATGAACTGTTTAAGCAGGTGCCTATGATATGCTATTTAAAGAAAAGGAGAGATGAAACACATCCATATGGAAAAGTATATAAATGCAGTGTCATGGATCAAAATTGTGAGCATATTTAAAGAACATGAAGTCTGGGTAATTAAATGATACACTCACAACTTGAGTTGAAAAAGTTGCTCTACAGTCTTTCAGAAGACAAACGAGAATACCTAAATTCAGCTTCACGTCTGAGTCATCCATTCTAGCGCCAATAACTTTAAAGGCAGTTTAAAAAGATTAGCTTCCGGTGAGTAACGTTAGCCTTTGTGAATAGCCCGTTCAGTGAAAAAAGAAAAAAAAAAACCCACAGCTCTATATTGATGTTCAGTACCTAAATAGAAACTCACTCTGGGCAAATATTATAAGCTCATTCTTTTTTTTTCCTCAGAATCGTTTGAACATTTTCTGTTCAAAGACCAACTGAAAAAAGCATTTCATGGTACCATTTCTTAACCATGTTGCTTTAACCTAAGAGAAATCATTGTGGGGAAAAAATAGTCTAGCTTTTTGAGAGGGACTTTCTTTTGGAGGTGACACAGTAACAACAACAAAAAGGCATTCTCTCTCAAAAATGGAGCAATCTGGATTAGCCACTTTCACCTTCCGTAAGAGGAGTGTGCATTCTTTCCACTGACTCTTTAAATTGTTAAACTCAAATTCTACAGGAACTCTTTGGTATTGATTAGTAAAATTAGCAAAATTCCAGAGCAAGAACCACACTTTAATTTCCACCATTGCCTGCTGCTCCCCTTACTGCCAAAATATTAGATCATTAAAAGAGTGTCCTGTGGATAGATTCACAGGTCACAGTGCACCTTCTCGGAGCACTGTGGCATAACAGCAGTACTAAAAAGATGAAGTTCATTTAAAGCACCAGAATTGCTTGAATCTTACTATTCTAATTTATCTGTACTGCAAGGTGGAAAGTTATTTAAATATGATGCCATTTTAGCAGAATTCTACACATGGCATACATGGGATTTTTCAAATATATAAATAGTGTTTTGATTTATAATATTTTTTATTTTCTGTTCAGCAAGATAGAGACTGAAAAAATAATAAATGAGCTGCCATGAACTTGTCAGAAGAGTAAGTTAATCAGATGGTAACAGCAAGGCAAGAGTCCATAGCTAACTCTTAGGTTATATCTCAGCTTTCGGGGCTAAAACTTCCTCCAGATTATTGGCTAGAGAGATTTTTGCTTTTTCGTTGTTGTTGGTTTTTAGAATAGCAAACATGCTGTATATATACAGTGTTTTCTTACATGTTTGCTGGAAATTAGAAGCCATCTCTCTCTCTCCACAAGGGTTTAGGTGTTCATTACCCGAGCTTCAGACTGCAGTCCTCTGCCATTTGCTATGGGAAGGTTTGTACCCAGTAGCATAACTGCTTTGGGGACCTTTTCTGCCACCTTTCTTGTATCAGTTGTTGTGCTTTGCATTGGAAGAAAGCAAATGCCATTTGGGTAACATCATAGCCCCAATCAGAACCTCTGAAAAAGTGGAGGCAAGGTAATATGGTCACATCAGTCTCACTCCAGAGCTGCTATTTGGCACAAAAATACATTGCAGAGGTGACTCTTGTCTCCTCTGAGACTGAGGAAGGCAGCACTGCTCCCTTTTATCCCTAAGAATGTTTGCTTCCCCCTGGGAGGACCAGAGGATCCATATAAGAGAACAGACTCAGATAAATGCATCATGGGGACAAAAGAGTTCATGGTGAGCATCTGAAGTTTAATTATTAATAGACCAATGATGACCTATAATGCCCTCATTGCTAATAGAAATACTTTCAGATTTATTTTCATCTTGTTTTGTGATGAACAGAATTTTATATTGAAAACAAGTCTCTTTCCATCACAGTATTTAGTGAACTGTAGATATGTTGCTTTTCCTTCTGAGATGACATTAACTTCTTACAGTGTGTTAGGTCTAGGCCATGACTTGTATCTCATTTTAAACCTGAAAACACATAGCACCTATGTGACACATTTTATTGTGTCCTCATTGACACACTCCATCAGGAGTGAAAGTCAAATGAAGAATGTATTAGAAGTAATCCAGAGTTATCTGACAAAATGGAATAAGAAAGAGAAAAAAGAAATGTTTTCCCAGTGATATTTTTTATTCCTTATTACCAAATGACTTTCAAAATGCACAATCTAAAATAAATGGTTATTTTAAACATAAGAGAAGTGAGCTGTGAAAATAGTTTTCTTTACTGTCAAACATGTAAAGTACTCCTGAAGTCCTCTGAAAAATATACCCCAAGTCCTCTAAAGCTATGGAGGCATGGAATTGTCTTGACTACCTCAAAAATTTCAATGGAAAGAAAGTATTCTCTGTAGTGTATATTATGAAGAAAGATCAAAGTCAGCAAGGCTTCTGCAGCATGACAAAATGAAAATGTGCTTCACAGCAAGCTAGAAGTGAAAATGTTCCTAGAAAAGATGCCGAATCTTCAACTGATTTAAACCGGAGCTATCATTTCTTTCAAATTTCTCAGCTGTGAACTTGCACGTTTCCAATGCATCTTGGGTTGCAGAGCCTAAAAATTGAACTACTTGTATAATTTCAAGGCCTTGCAGAGGGCAAAGATGCATGAGAAAGAAGGCAGGACAAAGAAG
>JAUBNY010000172.1:1557446-1579692 GCA_032275445.1 Crypturellus soui | reverse complement strand
CAGCTGCAGCACTGCCAACAAAATCCTAGACTCAAAGCTCTCGAGTGTGACAGCACATCTAAGTAATCACCATGGGATACTGGGCTAAACTCAAACAGGTTCCTTTTTTATGAGCTATATACATGAGCAAAAGCTAGAGCATGTTTAAACAAAGCAAATCAATTCAAGTCAAGCCTCCCTACTTAATAGATTCACACAGCTCATTAAGATGAGCAAACATGCCTTAATGAAGAACACCCATATTCCAAAAGAGAGAAATAAGGACTCCGCTATGCTATTCAGGCAGAGCAGGGCATAGTCCCAGTTTCAAGGCTATTTCAGTGCTAATCCCCTACAAAATAATTTTGATGTGGACTCTATTCCTCTGCCTGCTTACTTTAGTCCTACTTTGATACCCAGTAGAGTTGTCCTAGTTATCTCACCACTCGCTGATGGGCACATCACCTTTTGCAGGAGAGCAAAAGTAATGGGATAGAAACTTCACCTCTACCTGGGCTCCCCCTCCTATAATGGTCAGAAAAATCATTGTGCCCCTCAGGCACTGTTACTGAGTTACTGTTACTGAGATTTCAACGAAAACACTGTTTTTAATATATCTGAGGTAATATTCTCAGTCAGCGGAAACTATCACAAATCTTTGGCTACAAGGGAACCTCTTCCCTTTGTGTACTGTCTCCCCACCCCAATACAACATGAAGAACTTGTCATTGTAATTTGGTCAACAGATGTGTCATCATCAGACTGTGTCATCTCAGACGCTACAGTTTTTTTCCCCTTACGTGATAGTTGTAGGAAATAACTGCAATATATCTAATTTGTTTGAGGCACAAATTGCCATGCTGGTTTGAGAGTGCTGAATTCTGCTTGCTTTATTCCTTTCAGTAATTTCAATCTCGATAGCAGGAAACATTAATGCTACAAATGTTGCAGAAACAATGCATACAGATGTACAGATTTGGAGGCAACAGATCTCAACTGAGCAATGTCACTCACTGTAAACTGTACCACATTTTGGTATGACTGGAGTCATGGTACTTTTCTGCATTACATCTTTGAAAAGACACAGCTGGTCTGGTTTTCATCTTCTTTTTGCCCAGGTAGTTGTGACTAAGGACAGCAAATAGAGTGGAAGTATAAAAATGGTAGTTTTGATTTGGTACCACTTAGTGACCTCTTAGCCATGGTAAAATTGTCTCAATGACTGCCTAGAGCTGACTCCTGACAGCAGCACTCTCTTGAATAGGAGGTGATTAGCCAAGAAGTTCTGATCACAGGCTTTGGCCATGGATCTATGGTCTTTACACACAGATACCTTGAGCATATATGTATCATACTGATAAATGAACCAGTTAATTCATTATGCAAATTAGTACAGGTAATTGCAAAATACATGCTAAATAGTGCTTCATATTCCAAGGGATTTTGATCTCTATGGAAATGATTAAAAATGGAATTGGTAACTAGATTCATTGTTTCCTGCAAAATCAAAAGGAAAATATAGGAAAAGGAAAATTATTATTATACAGCACTGTGGCTTCATGTAGAATCAAGTCAGAATTTCAAAATCTAGTTTTCTTGGAGGTTTGCCTGTTTATCTTCTTAAAAAAGAAGCTATTTGACATCATCCATTACTTTGTACAGTGCATCCTCCAGTCATTCATATTCTCTCTCTGGTTGTCTCACCTCTCTGACCAAACAACCTTTAAAATACATAATTATGTATGAAGAGAATTCAAATGGATAAAAATGCAAATACAAAGTGGTATTAAATGACATTAGAAAGCTCACCAACATTACCTAAGAGATTAAATTAGCATTTTTCCACAACATTAAGACTGTCACGGGATACACCTCTCAGTACATGAATTTTTCTATCTTTTATTCAAATTAGTTTAGGGCTTTTCCTTGCTCTGTGGCTTTATCCTAATGAAGAATTATGATGGAGGAGCTGACTGTTACCCCGGTAATATCACAATATCAAAATATGCATTGAATAAATAATGGACTATCGGCCAGAATGACTGGTTCTATCATACACAGACATATTTTAATACTTCATTTGTTTTCTTTTGCTCCTCATCAATCTGAAATGTTTTTCTTGAGCTACAGATATTTGTAGTTTTGCAGTTGGAGCAGTATTT
This sequence comes from Crypturellus soui, assembly GCA_032275445.1. NCBI lineage: Eukaryota > Metazoa > Chordata > Aves > Tinamiformes > Tinamidae > Crypturellus > Crypturellus soui. Next base: position 1,577,551 of record JAUBNY010000172.1, on the reverse strand, counting down.
TATCATGATCTCTACATCCATAGTTCATGAGAAGAGAACTTTTCAAGTACACAGTGTTCAAAATGTGTGACAAACTGCCGGGCTACTAGCTGCTAGGTATTATTTGTTGTACAAACACAGGTTTATTCTTCCTTATTGAGAGAGATATGTGTCATATCATGGCACTTCAATATCTTCCAATTCAAGCATTTTATTATAGTGTTTAAACTAATTGTTATCACCTCAATCTTCAAGGAGATATGAAGGGAAAAGTAGCTTTTCCCTCACTGAAATAGTCTACATCAGTAAGACCAATGTAATTTCTTACTGAATGTTTCTTCTTGGTTGGCTTTGTGTTTTTCCTCATTTTGACTTACATTTCCTCTTCAGGGAAGAAATTTTACTCAATTTCCTTTAAAATTTTGGCAATATTAGCACTATTAAGGAAACATTTGTTGACTGACAAAAGATCCACTAATCTGTTTTCAGTCATTTTATGTATCTTCCCTCTCATGAAAATGGCAGAGCTGGGACATTGCAGTTTCTCTTACATGTTCTCCAGGATGGATCACCTCCCCTTTTCTTTTCCATATATACTAGTGGATTTATTCTTTCAGAAAAGTCCTTTTAATAGATATGGATAGTTTATGATATCTAAATATTATCATACCTGAACCTCTAGCATCCATGGACCTCTAGCACACTAGTATTTCTTTGATAACATAGAATTCAAGTTTTCACACGCATTTCATAGCCATATGACAATGCTTTACAATGGTAAAGAAAATTTAAATACATTATATAACTGATATTATAAAAGTTAAAGTAGAGTATGATTAGAAGCTTGGGAAAAGATGAAGGGGATAGTCAATAATTCAGACAAGACAAAGCCAACACAAAATGTTAGTTCTGAGGATGAAACAATTAACATCTGAAAAAGGGAAAAAAATGATATTGCTCAATTTCTAAGTAGAATACTTCTGACTGTTAGGTGCTATGAAGCGTTGAATGAAGCCTCTGTAAATATTTTGGATATAACTGCACCTTCTTGCTACAGCCAAATCAGAAAGAATCTGATAAAAAAATAGAAAAAAAAATTACATAATATATACAGTTTTTGCAGCAAAACCTGCTGTTGAAAGAAATGGGACTGAGCATGGAGAAACATTGAACAGATGATGTTTCTGCACTTTTCCAATAATTTTTTCATGGCATCCAAGATGTTTTGGCACTAAATCTTATCAGCCAGTCACGTGAGGCTAAATATCAGGAGCTCCACCAGTCTGAAACATGAAAAAGCACTAGCGGGAACTTTACTGACAACAAAAAGACTGAGATTAAACATCTCAAAGATTGTATCAAATCCTTCACTCAGAAATGTAACAAGGGAAGAAAAGCGGCCTTGGAGACAAGAGGAAAACAGAAGGTATTTGTTCTGAGCTAGAAGGACAGAGAAATCAAGAATGGATTCACAGACTAGTTTCCAATTAGAAAGTACCACGACAAGTCTACTCTGTATGATTTCATCAAGAGGAAGAGTCAACATTGATAATCCAATGACATTTCCTTTAGGAAGGTAGGATAAAAGTGCACTTGCACTAGGGAGAGAAGCATCCATAGCCTCAGTGAGATTGGCATATATTGATATGGTCCTTTGCAGTGGCCTTTGGAAATCTGAAAATATAAAATGTCTCCAGTTCAGTTCAGAATAGCAAGTGACAAGAGGAGGTATCAGTTATTCAGAAGCAGCTAGGGAGAGCCACACCAGTGAAATCCAATATGACTGTGTCACTCATAGATAATGCAGAAGCTGTAAGAAAGAGACATAGTTCAGTGACTATAAAGCAGATGCAAGTATACAGCATTAGATTCAGAATAAATGACAGGGGAGTTGCCTTTGTTTGTACTGAAAATTCTGTGAGTTTATAGTTACTTTTGTGTGACATTTCTGCATCATTTAGAAGCTTTGAGCTGTATTCCCTACTATGTACTATTATTTCTGCAAGCATAATCAATAATTCTGCAAAGGTGCAGAACAGCAAGGAGGAAAGAACTAAATTGCTTGCAACAATCATCTCCATTTTAGCTGCATCTTAAGAAAACAGAGAGGCAAAGGAGAGCATAGGAGTTATTAAATCTCTCAGAGATAGCATATTTGGCTGACTTGGTGAAATCTATTTTCTTGATATTTTCCAAAAGAAAAGGAAGAGGGTTGAATCAATGAGCAATATATCCTCAAGAAGAAACTAATTCAAGCTTTCACAATAGTGGAGAAGTAAATTATTAGTAAATAATATCTTGAAATATGCCCAATAATCTGATTGGAATCATTGAGTTATCAAGATGTTACTGAAGTTTAATCAAAATACTTAAATTATACTTTATTTTCAAATTACATTGCTTCTACAAAATATACGTTACAGCTAAAAGCAAAACCATAAATTCATTCATTATAATTTCATTAATGCCAGCAGTAATTTTGGCACTACTAGAACATATCTCTAAAAGGATTTAGTTAAATGTAATATACAGAAGAATCAGTAAACAAGACTCACTAGTGCAGGTGTTCCTAAGAAAATATCCAGTGAGACAAACATGAGATTTTAATTGTCTTTTAACTCTCCTTTGTAGATAATACACTATTATTTTGAGTATGCACTCTTCTCAAAATTTACTCTTACTTGGGCTTGTCACTTCTATTCTCCAGTTGAAATGTGAAGCCGTTCAATCCGTCTGCTCACCATTCCAGCACTTTGGACACTTGGACTCGTTTTAAAGCAAATTCAGACTTCCTGATTTAATGTTTCTCCTTTGAACTTCATGCAGGATTCCTGTTATCACGGATACAGTGTATTCAAGGTCAGAGTATGTCCCTAATTCAAAGTTAGATGAAGCCTTATTCATACAATATGAGAGATTTCTCCAAGGCTGTATTTTCAGGTATACATGGCTCTATGTATTACAGGAATAGAAGAAGGAAAGAAAGAAGCTAGAGGCATCTGGAGAGCATGACAGCTCAGACAAATAATCTGCAGCCCATCTATATGACACAGCTAGAATGAGTCCTGGAGTGCTCACCCAGCTGCAGCCCCAGGGATCTGCCATGCAGCCAGCTGCTGCTGCTACGTGGCATCTGGGATATGTGACTGGCACAGAAAGGAAGGGAAAAAAAGAAAAACAGAGGGAGAGGAATTGAAGAGCGATGTGAGGTGACTAAAAAGAAAAAAAAAAGGCAAAAAACAGCACTCCCTCCCCCGACACTGGTGTTATTTCTAAAGCAAAATTTTTTGAAGGCAAAAATAAAGATGGAGCCTCTGTGTAATGGCCAGACAGTGCAAAAATGTGAAGTGAAACAAACACTGCCAAACGATTGCAAAGCAATGAAAGTATTAAAGACACACATCAGTATTGTTAAATGCAACACTATATGTCCATAGCTGACCAGTGGTTTTGTTATTCACTGCTCCACTTGCAAAGATCTCACAGCTAATTCATGTTGTGGAGAAAAGACAGGCTGATTGTCAAGGCTGAGTTAGTGGTCTCAAATGTTATGCCATGTCTTGTCCGAGAATCTAGTTCTCCAGTCACGGAAAACCTTAATCTTATTTTCCAAGCCCATTTACTGGTCTTTTTCTTTTGTGTGTGTGAGTAGAACTGCAAATAATAATAATTAAAAAAAGCAGCAAAAAAGGGGTTGCTCAATAATACCAAGAATTTCATTTGCAGGGAAAATGAAACCACCACTCCAGATTTCCAGGTAAATGCCCCTTGAACCTCCTCCCAAACCAGGGGGCCAGGTGCTCAGTGCCTACTTAGCAATGCAAATCTGCATTTTCTGGGTGTTGGCGTTTCGCAAGTCTTTATGAAATACAAAAAAACAGGTAGCCAGTACTTCCAGATTACTGCACAGAGCTGCTGGTAGATTCCTTCTCTATGGTTTGTACCCTTCATTAAAGGTTACTCTATTCGTCTAGATAGCTTGTCATCCTCACATGACCCCCTTCTCATGACCAGCAGCATTTCAGATATGAATGATTCAGATCTGCCTGACACAACTCCCCAAAGCTTTCCTAACAGTAAATTTATGGAAGCAAATTGCCTGCTTCGTGGAGCTGGATCAGCAGCGTTACCTCTTAGTCACCCCATAACGCTAGCGAAGCTTCGGACTGCCTCAGTCACGCACCAAGGCAGAGACCTTGCTAGCAAAGATCATAGATGGAGAGAAAGATTTCTGTGCCCCTGAACGTGTTTCAGTGACAGAATCTGTATTTATTTTGTAGGGGGACCTAACTTTGGGCCAGATTTTGTCACTCTTATTCACAGTGAATGGTATCTCACTGCACAAATAGTCCCAGAGGGCTAGATTCTGGCATTCTGGATCAAGCGGAAAAGCTCTTTCCATTGTGAGTAATTTAATTTTCTGTCTGGCTTGAAGAGCGCTGCAGCTGAGTTATTCACAGATGAAGACGGAAATCATAATGGTCGCAGACTGGGGCCTCTACACAGGAAGGAAATTTCTGAAAAGCTTCCTCCACTGGTGGAAGGGGCAAACTGCATGGCTGTAAATTTAAAGCACCCACATAAAAAGGGGACTGAGAAAGGTGAGACATGCCTGTGTTCATCTGATATAAAACATACACACTGCACAAGTAAGGATAGACATAGAGACATAAGAATAGACACCAGGATAGATGCTGTGCAGTTCTCACTAGAACAAGCTTGCATTTCAGTAAAAGAGGACACGGCCTTTGCATTTGGTAACAGACATTTTACAGAGTTAGGTTTGTCTGAAACAGCATTTCTGAAGTTTCCAGAACTGATGTCTGCATCTCAAATATGTAGACATCAATACTGAGTGTATATATTTGAAGTTTGTTTGAGAATGCAGACTTAGTTATGGAGACACGATCACCATCTCAGAGGTTCACAGAAGTCAGAACTTCTTCCTGACCAAGGAAAATACCACTCTAAAAGCAATATACATTGCATTGATACATGACTTATTGATATACTCATTGATACTAAGAAGACAATATATGAATCACAGAAGTAACTCTTTAGATTTGTTCTTTTCCTCTTCAGTTTATTTAAAATGACCTCTCCAAAGCCCTGAGGAGAAAAGTAGCACTTCATTGTGTATAGCAACTATCTGACCCGACCAGAAGGCAGCTGGGAGACAAAAGAGGTTACAATCTCCACCTTAAATAAAAATATACATGCAGAAAGGAACTAAAAAGAGGAAAGATTGGTTGTTCATGACCAGGCTAGAGACAACCATCAAACCTAGAACTTTAGAGTTTCAGTTCTGTTCTAACTTGTCACCTGCTGCATTCAGCCCAGCATAGACCCCAAAGGCAAAAAAAAAATAGAAAGGTGCTCCACTGCCTCTTTCAGAAGTCCCATGGGATGAACGAGCTAAAAGAGTTCCATCAGAAGCACACAAAAGAAGTGCAAAATGTGGCGCATGATCTTAATAAACACATTGAAAAGAAAATAGATCACACCGGTGTCTTCTTGTTAGAGAGATTTAAAACTGGCAAAACTTCAGACAGATTCTGATGGGTCTTTATCTAAACCATTTAGTCCATAAATAGCACAACTGATTTCATGCCCTTTACTGTTGCTTTCAATGCTTCAAGGTTTTTTTCCCCCTGAAGTAAAATATGAATTAAAAGAAGAAAAAATGTTAACATTATAAATGTTAAGTCTGCCCTTCTGTGTCTTTGAGGAATAATCCTTGCACTCTGGAGGATCCAGCAGTGTTACCATTGTAGAAAGCTGATAGCCATTTTCTTGGGCATGATAGCTGTGCTTAGCTCAAGGACTAATCCTGGCTGACAGATCTGAGTCCCTGAAAATTTCACTCAGGTCTTCAAGAGAGAGAAGTAGATGAGGAGAGGACTGGTACTTAATACATAGAAAATAAAGAATGGGAAAACTAACTGAGGTTGATGGAGGGTGGAGAAGGGTTGCTTGTTTTTATAAACAGAAATTTCAACCACATTTTGTTTTTTTTTCTTGTAAATTCTGAAATATTCCAACACAATGGGCTAAATGGATCAAGAACTCGGACCAGAGCCTTAAAAAGCATAAGAATGGGGAGCTAAGCAGATTTCTTTTTGTTACAGTTAGGCATGGCAAATGGCTTTGCTGGACTGAGGCCAGATACCATCACACACATCACCTGAGTTAGTCTAGAAGACATAGGTGTATTGTAAAATTACTCTCTCCCTTATCTTATGTGAAAAAGGAATATAAATGTTCCTTTTATCATAGATAGACACAAACTGCTGTGCAGCAGGTACAAATGCTTCAATTTATGTCTTCCTGGGAACATTTAAAGCATTGTTTCACTAATTCAAAAAAAGTCATAAAAATGAATTATGCATGGTAGCAATGGAACAGAAAGAATGAGACCAATCTTGACTAAGTGCGGCTTTCTAAATACTAAGTACCTAGTTCCAGCCAGTCATTTGTGCTGACCTCCTTAAAACAGGTGTCTAATAGGTGGAGAAAATTGTTGTTTGGATGTACCAGTCTCTCATCTTTCCCTTGTGAAGGAGCTTGGAGGAGTAACTTAAGTGTAACCAAACAGGTTTAAAAAAGCTAAATTTGTTTAGGGAGCACAACGCAGGAGCAGAAAGCCCCAAGTTCAAGCCCCTATTCCCATTCCTGCAAGCTCTCCATTTTCCTATACTTTTATGGCATGCCAAAGAGCATTCCTATCCCTCAAAGCCTGGGTCCTACTAATAGCATCACACAGTCAGCTGCTGGAAAGATGTGAGAGCTCCAGTGATACCAAACAGGGATGCTCATCCTGGTGGGTCACCGCACAGAACTGAAAGCAGAAGAAAGGCTAACCTGGCCCAGGACCTCTCTGGTTCTAGCCCATTGCAGATGGTCACTGAAGGCAATAAATCCTCCCTACAGCATTTCCTGGCAGCTTCCAGGCACCAATGGGTTAGAAACTAACTGCTTAAGTTGAACCAAGGAGTGTGCCAGAAATACACAATAAGTGTGAAGAGCACAAGTTATCAAAGGCAATTACATGAAGCTACTCTCAGCCACTGAGATTTAAGCAGTAGACGCTGATGGACTGAACAGCAGCGTGCCCAGCGTCAGCAATCCTGAAGGACCACTTTTCACATGGGAGAAGTACTCCTGTATGAATCCTATAGCACTTCTGTTACACCAGGTAACAAAAGCCCTCTCCTCTTTCAAGGATTAAATATTTCATGATGAATGCTTGAGTTTCTTCAGTCCTTGCTAAAGAATCTGTCACTGAATGAATGTGGCAGAGTCTGGAAAGGAGAGCCATGAAGGAGATCTGTCTAGTTCTTGGGAACAAAAGGAATTAGAAGTTGTATCTGAAGGACATTGTTTATAGTTTTTATAGCAGATGATGCTGAGGTTTTGATGAAAAAGGGTGGATGAGATGCCTTGTACAAACTCCTAGAATATTTATCTCCTTCTAGCACTATCTTGTCAGTTCTAGAAATCTCCTGACTCTTATAACATTGAAATTTGATGCTTTTCCCCCTTAAGAACCAACTTAAATGTTTAGAAAAACAAAGACCTACGTAATATTTCATGAGAGATATCCTACCATTATTTTATCCTTACCTCTTTCCTATTCAATAGAACTTAGCGCTCCAAAGTATCCAGATTTGCTCCCTGCAAAAACAGAGGCAACGGTGAGCTTTGATGTGCACCTCTCTCTCACTTCCATATGGGGTGAAGATGTCACCAACACTTGGAAGCACCTACCAAGTCAGTGAGTTTATATACATCCCAAGTTCTCCCTCCAAAATATTGGGACAGATTGTATTTTTTTTTTTGCAGTAAAGGAACCATGTGAATAGGTCACCCAAAGTCATGACGTTGGCCAATGATATGTAACAGGCACCTTATCTGTGTCTAATACAGTATAAATACTTTGATATAGGTCCTTGGCTCTTTAGCGTAGAATATCAAAGCATGACAGAATTAAAAAATGAAAGTTAGGGAAATCACACTTGGAAATAGCATGCAAGTTGTTAAAACCAGTAACAAATAACCAATTAACAAGGCATATTATAGATTTTTCCTAAGTTGCATCAGACACAGTTTTGGGTTCTTTTTTTTCTCTCTTTTTATTTTCTCAGACCTTCATCTGATATCTGCTATCCTCCCCATCATGAGGATTAATTCTTTCAGTATGTTGATGATTATTTTTTTGCTTAAATTTCCTTAAGATCAATCAGTTTTTGCTCATAAACATAGTGCCTGAGAGAGTCAAAAGAAACGGCTCAAATCATGCATTTGTTATGAAACTCTTTCACTAACTCAACTGCCTTTTACTCCTGCTCTTTTCTGAAGTCTGTTTTCCTTCATACACAGCTATACCAACTGGTATCCCCATCATTCAATATTCTAGCATAATTTATATCACTGGATATTGACAAAGCAGGAGAATAGCAAAAATAAAGCTAAATGTTTGTGTTGTTTTTATTATATTTTAATGTCTCATAGCTCATGTCTTATCTATTACTACTGCACATTTTGAAAGGGTCTACTTAGAAATCACATTTTATTTACAAATCAAACCATTACTTAGATAAGTATCTGTATATTTGCCTTAGTTGTACATCATTGTAGACTATATATATAGGAAAATACAGGAAATAGAAGCTCTAAACCTGTTGAACATCTTGTTTACTATTTCCTTCTGCTTCCTTCACCTCGAATTCCTTCTGCAAATCTAATAGAAATTAGACAGGACAGAATACATTTTCTGGAGCTTGGGGTCTGTGTAGAAATATTATTTCCTTTGTTCTAAATAAAGAAGCACTGAGAAGAAATGGGTATTGCTCAAGCATGACAAAGACAACTAATACCATCTCAGGAAGGAGAACTATATCCTACAGGAGGATCAAGGAATCCAGGTGTTTGGAAAGCTGTCCCTTGCTTGCTCCATGGATTCCAAAACCACACACTACTTTTGGAGCTTTTTCAAAACACTGTGTTAAAACACCTGGACTTTCTTAGTTGCTTCTCCTAGATGTTGCTATTGGAGTGTATTACATATTCCTTATACTTGCCTTGATAAAATTCACAAAACTAAATGATCAATGAATATGTGAGAGCCAGACACTCTCAATTAAGATCATATCGGCTTAGAAGTCATTTTTTTCCTTTATTCCTGCCAATTCTTAATTAAAAGAGGTAAATGAATACACAAGACTGCTGATATTGAATTTGGAAAGGCTGAAATTCCCAAAGACAAGCTGTTATTGACATGTTACTGAAGACACAAATATTATCTACTTTGTCAACATTTATTTTCAGCTAACATACGAAAAAATTAATTCCTAGCCAAAGTAAATCTACCTGAATCTCATGGTGAGATGAAGCTTTTAGATGTTCACTATAACAATAAATAGCACACTTAAAAAACAAAGTCCAAAGTATAGAACATACTCACTGATTCCAATCTTTGTTCATCTTTAGAAACTGCTCTTATTTCTTATCCACCCTTCTCTGTTTTCTGAGATTTCAACAAAATGCACAAAAACACTGAAGCGCCCTTTTAAACAACAATTCCAATCACTCAGGAGGCTGAACATGAAGACTGGATAGAAGCTACTGTATGTTTTTCATGCTAAACCAGGAGAAGGATCCATACTATAAAGCTAATGCAGTCTTTTAGGGGAAGAAGCAGTGCTCCAGCTGCAGTTGGCATCCTAGTGACCTTCCAGTTGTTCCTAGCTCTTCTATCTTTACTGCTTCCTAAGGCTTGGATCTATCTGCTTCTCTAAACTCTACCCTGTGAGATAATGCACTCAAAAAACTCGCATTTATCTCTCACTCTATGTTCGTGCTAGTATCTGTGTCCCTTTTAGTTCAATATATCTGTTAGACAAGCACACAAGTTCATGCCACAATATTCACACGTACCCCTGTAAAGCATTTCATATGTTCCTTCTGGCAGCTCATATTTCCTGATTCTCCTCTTTCATTACAAGGAAAGGGGGGAAAAAATCTCAATTTATCTTCTTTTTTTTCCTCTCTTTTTTTTTTTTTAATATGTTTGTGTTTTCTTACTGCATTCATTTAAAATTAGGCTCACTTTCTGGACAAGGTTTTTGGTCAGTCAACATCTCTTTCCCATTTTGTGTCATGGTTCCTGCTTGTTCTGTGTCTAACCACAGCTTCTTCAGCTTTTCTGTCCTCTCAGTGGAAACAAGACAGTCACACACTGAGGTAGTTAATAGAGAGGGTGGCTCCAGAATATGCCCAAAGATGCTGCACGAGCCCAGCTTGCATCTTAGTATTCTACCATCCCGGTATCATCAGCTCCACTCTCCTGCAACCCATATTCCCTCTTCAGTTCCATGACGGCCAATACAGCTGTTAAAAACAGATGGGCTTGACTGCAGGCAAAAGCACCAGTCATTTCCGAGTGAGGTTTATTTGTTTTATTTGAGCATTTGCGGCTCTGCACGCACATCACTGCCAAAAATCCGCCCAGTCTTTGAGCAGCAAGTTTATTCTGACCCCAAGAAGAACCTTTCCCTGTGCACCTGAGTCTAAAGATCGACTAATGGTAACGCTCATCAGGAACAGAGTGATTGCCTCTGCTGCCAATGCTGAGCGCTCTCGAGAGAAATGCAGTGGTGTATTGGCTTTGTATCCAAAAAAATGGTAGGTGCCAGATGTGAATTTTCTGTAAAACAGACTGTAAAACAGACAGGTGGTGAAAGTTGCTGATGACATAGAAACATTTAGCTTAACCGAGGCTTGAGAGGATCATTAGGAATTTCCCAAAAGACCAAGCAGAAGCACACAACTAGGTGACACTCAACAGAAAATGACTGCACATAAGAACTGTGTTGCACAAAAGCAGAGAAAAATTAACTATGAGAAAATAACGTTCTGTATAAGTGTCACTTTTTCAAAAGAAGATCATTAAAGAAATGCCTACCAAATGTCTGAGACTGGAGGAAAAAGGTTACAGTAAAATACAAGCATCTACCACAAAATAGATAGGCATTTTGCTATTTTAAGAAGATGGAGCAGAAAAAAAGAAAAAAATCATCCAGCTAGGAAAAAAAAAAAAAAAGGACTTCTTTTCAATATAGGAAGTGGGAATTTTCCACAGGCCCTTGGAAGAGTAGCCTCTCCATTACCCTAGCATAAAATATATCTAAGATCTTTGACTGGTTACCCATAACTACCATGCATAAAAGATAACAGCAGTTTTTCGAGACTATTTTGGGTCGAATTTGGCCCTCTCTCAAGAAACTTGGCTCAGACACTGCACTGGGAGTCATCTGCTTTCATCGGCTTACGCTCATGCAAGGCTGAGATTCCAGCAGTATGAAGGTGAAAGGCATTGGAATTCAGCTGATGGCTAAATCGGCCCAGGCCACCCTCCCTGACACAGGAGTCTGGTGCCCGGTCCCGGTGCTGTCTAGGTGGCCAAGCTGATTAGTGTAGATTAAACTCAAGCATATGTGGAAATCACACCACTACTCAGCATAACACTGGCTAAATAAGGACTTAGAAACCTTTAGAAAAGAATCCTTAAGAATAATGGTAATTTTTTTGAAAAAAAAAAAAAGATATTTAAATACTCATTTGAAAAGGCATATCTGAATCCCAGTCCTTATTGACTAAAGAAATGGAGGAACTTAGGGAGGGACATGTGGGGGAGTCTGTTTTAGTATTAAGTATATATCTAGATAAGAGTAGCATTTCCATGCATACCTATTGCAATTCAAATTACAAGGGCCATGAGACGTCATGCCCAACAGCACAAATTGATTGCCCGCTAGGATGAAAATTCAGGCCTCACTGGAACAGCTCTGAGTAATTGTCCAAGTGAATTGTTGGACTTGTCATGTCACTGATAAACCTGAGGCAAACCTCTGATTATGACACTACTCTGAAAGAAACAGAAATATACTGTACCATATGTAAATGGTGGGGTAGAAACCCAGCAGTGTTCAAGTCAATGGAGGCCTTGCCATGGGTTTCAAAAGGAGATGGAATTACACCCTGAAACCCCATTATTTAGTAGGATATAATAATTCAGAAAGATTAAAAATGTTTAGATATAAAAAAGTAGTATTGTGATTCATGTTTATCAACTATAATCATATAAACTGTTAATGCAGAGCCCCTGGCATTTCTTCCTAGTGCTAAGTAAGTACCAACTTCTGCCCTGTCCACACTATTACCCGTAGCTACCCTTAGTACTCACGTTTTAAGAAAGAAGGGCTTTTGGTTTGGTTGGCCCTTGGCAGTGATGGATAGAGGTCAATTTATAACACCAAGAAAGAAGCTATAACGTTAAGGAATTTCTTTCTTCCTAAAGCACCAATGCGGTTTCACAGGTTTCTACCTGCTTGCTGTTCATGTTCAGCATGATCATAAAACCACTAGAAGGACTTTCAAGATTTTAATAACGCTTGAGAACTGTGTCAATATATGCTGATACAAGCATTTCAAATGCATATGCCAGGTTTGCCATAGAGGAGGAGGGGAAAAGAAGGAACAGGGCTTTAAAACTTCAGAGGTAAAATATTTGAAGTCCTATTCATCCAAAATGTTGTTCTCCCATAGCTTATTTCCCTCCACTCTCATGCATCATGTTACACTTACCTGCAAGCATTCCCCTGTAAAGCATATCTCCTAACTTCAGAACTGCTCTGTAATCCTATTTCATATTTTTGAATATACGTTGATTGCACTTTACAAAGCCTGTGTTTTTCAGTTGTTATTTGGAAGATAAACATTTCCAAAGCAGTGGATTATTTTTTTTAGGAAAACTGAGGAATGCACTGTTTTTCTGATTTTTTTTTTCCAGTAAGGTTTGATTTATAAGATTAGCTGCTAGTTTTCTATAAGGTTTCATTATTGTTTGCTTTAGTATTAGGAGCAAATACAGTCTTTAATAGTGATAGGAGGAAATAGTAGGCTAGCAGTTTGGATACTGTGAACCCATTAAGCTGAGAAGAGGGATGAGAAGTGGGGCTTCAACAGGTAATTCCCCTAGGTAATAAGCTCTGTCACAGTCTGATTTGGTAAAGAAAGTGGAAGCTGATCCTCACCATACAGGCTAGCTTTTCCCGTCTCCTGTCCATCCACATTTTGATATATACTGCTTGATGTCACTTAGGCTGATTTTGGTAGCTCTGGGCTTATCCACAGTACCCACAAGAGCACAAAAGAGTTCATCCTCCTAGTTCACAAACCATCTTGCAGGCTCCCTAATCTCTCCCTGTTAGTGCATGGTGGCACAAGCTTCCAATCTCTGAGTAGTGTGGGGAACCTCTATATCTTCATGCCATGACATGTAGCCATGACAGCCTCCCCATCTCCCCTCTCTTAAGCAAGGTTTGTGCCCTCTCCCAGCAGTTATCCCCTCTTTTAATGTTTTAAGATCCTTCATCTTTTCAGATAGCTAGAAGATGACTCTAACTAAACCAATGGCCCTTACCATCAGCTGTTAATTTAATCATTTGGCTGCAATTGCTCCTCTTGCCGGCTCTCACGGTGCAGTTGCACACTCTGACATTGCAATATACATGCAGTTCTGCTCCACTGAGCCTCTGCAGAGTGCACAGGGCTTTGGAGCTTGAAAACAAGGGCACAGGGCTTTGGCGCCTCCAGCCAAGCTGCCTTCCTGCTTCTGCTTTCCTGCGGTCACTCGTAAGGGCTCTTCCCGCTAACCTAGAGAAGGAGGTATTGTCTGAACATACCAGTGCAAGGCCAGATGGACAGCAATGGATAAATGAATAGCTCTAAAATCAAAGGCCAAAGGGATCCAAGGCCAAAGGGATCCATGTCACCAGGCAACTACTTCACAGCGGTGTTGAGAAGGCACGGATGGATACTCGAGCTTAAGGTGTAAAATTTAAAACACCGTGTCTAGCTACTGACACTGGTCTTTCAATAAAACCCAGAATCTGCCATTCTAAAATATATATATCCATATAAAAAACAGCAGCCAGGAACAATTTGAAGTACATACAGCTGGGACTTGAGAGGATCAGTTTGGAGAAAGGACAGGAGCATCATCCAGTGGAAATGGAGAAGGTAGGGAGGTGCTTGGACACAGTAGGCAGGAAGAGGGGTAAAGGAATAAAGAAAATCCCTCTGGGGTTAATTCTTTTCATTTCAGAGAGAAAAAAAAAGTGCAATGATTCAGCAGTTCTTTTCCTGGTTTCTGTCAAATACTAACAGAAGAGTTTTTTTTAGACTTTCCCAAGGCTATCATGATACCTCTTCCTAGGACACAAACTGGACATAACACATCACTCATATTTTGTGGGTTTTTTTATGTGTGTATTTTGTGTTTGTTTTGTTTTGTTTGATTTTGACAGCATTTAAACTAATTTCACAGAACAGATGTCAAAGATATCAGGAGGTCCAGATCATAAGAGTGTGTTTTTTCCTGTTCCATGTAAAGTCAATGAAGGAGCTTGTTTTTCCTGGCTGAGCAGTAAGTTTATGCCTCTTTCTCAGAATTCAGCTAAAGAGAAACTAAATAAAACCTAGGATATTAGATGAGAAGTGCAGAATAGCAAATCACAATGTTCCCTTATCAAACGAATGTACAATTTTCTGACTATGCAAGCACCATTAACTTGAGATCAATTTTTAAATTGAAAATGAAAAGGCACAATGAAAGTACAGGCTGTTCCCATTGATACTTACTACTTGTTGCAGTCTGCAAAACTAGAGAATATAAAGAAACTCATACAAGAATGTCAATAATGTTCTAAATAAAATTTGAAACAGCAAGATGAGTGTTACAAAACTAAATTTCCCATTCTTTAAAGAAAAGAGAATGAAAGAGAGAGAGAGAAAGAAGGAAATATAGTAATGTCAGGAACACTAGACTATTTGAAAGACCTTCAGAGAAGGATAGGAAAGTAAGTACAGAATGGAAAGGAAAATATGCCACTTTCCTTGATGCATGAGTAGGGGAAAATAAGTAAGTTGAGGACTAGAACAAAGTGAAAACCCTCTTAAATACTACCTTGAGGGTATAAGTGAGACTTAAAGCCTCATGCACAATGTGCCAGCCTACCTTGTGAATTTTAACAAATACAGTCGTAAAAGCTGTGGTGCTGTTAACTGGGATGTGATACTGTGAGTTTCTCCACAATGTTGCTGTGATGAACGAAACCCTGAACTAAATTCTGAAAAACAGAATGACTCCAGTTATTTTCTCAAGAACTCAGGTATTTCAAGTCATACATGTAATATGTAGCAATCGTAGCCTGTAGCTTAATATACGTAGGAATCAACCAACTAATCCCTTTGATATATGTTTTCTGAAATATATTTTCTTATGCTTCTTCAAGCATAAGTGACTATGACTTTTTTTCTAGGTTCTTTTACTGCATTTCCATATGCTCCTGCAACCTTTTCTACAATTCTTGCTGTTTTTCTCCATAGCCTCCTTTTGAGTGAGTGAAGTTTTAAAAAAGGCTGTACTAAAATAAAAAGAATATGGAATGTGGAATTTACATTTTTTTTTTCTCTCTCCTCTTTGCTCTCCTTTTCTGCCATTTTACCTGTCGCATTCAGCTGTTCTTTGAGGGGATAGTTATAGATATCTTCATTTTTATAGCATCATTGAAGCACAGTGTTGATTTTTACTTAACACTAATAGAAAACTATATAAACAAATGAAACCTTGAAATTAATCTGCAAAACAAGGTAATTGGCATACTATTTAAGAACTATAAATAGACAAGAAAAATGCTATTTTTTAAGAAACAAAGAATAATTTATTGCCAGTAGTATAGCTCTATAACATACAAATCATGCTGAATTCTTCTTATATCATGGATTACACATAATCTTTCTGGGGGTAAAAATAAATTGAAAGAAACATAGCACTTTTTTTCTATCCTCTCTGACTGGTAGAATTAGCAGCATGTTTGCAAAATTCCTGTCTTATTTTTAAAGCAAATTTGAGTGACTTAGTCAATTCATAATCAAACTGACTAAATAAGAATATTTAAAGCTATTTTTGAGGGGATAAAATGTATTTCCTGCCCCCTTTTAGTATTTTTCCAGATTTTATCATTTAATGATGCTTTGCCTACCCCTGCTATGACAAGAAATAATGTATTACAAACAGCAGCAGGAAGAAGTGATATCCTAAATGCTGCCAGTTATCACACGTTGCTGTGATGCCACTTGTGAAAAGACCCAATCAATCAAGTCAGGCACGCGATGAGAACAGCTCAATTATCTTCATTGACAGGATACACAGCAGGGACTGTGAAGCTGGCTGTAGGAAAAAAACATACCCACGAATACTGTTTCTCCTTTCAGTTCCAACCCATTTCTGTATGAATCACCTCACTAGACTGATCCAAACTCCCCATGGCACACGCTTCTTATCCTGGACTGAAGGAAATTAATTAATTCCCATAGCTGGCCTCGCTCTGCTGTTCTGCAACTCCCCAAACTCAGGGCTGGCAGGTAGCACTCTTCTTCTGCGCAAAGGAAGGAGGGTGGACCCTTTTGCTTCTAGTATCTGAAAATTATCTACTACATGAAAACACCTTGGCATTATGAAAGCAGAGTATTATTAAAAAAAAAATGGTAAGATTATGTTTAAGAGACTACTGGATATACTGGATACAGGTGCTAGAATTCTAGCCAACCTGAGAATGGTATTTCTAGTCTATCGTTGTGAAGTTAACTGAAACTTAATATTTAAATATGACAAGTGCCACTGATATATTGCTGGCAGTGGGCACCTGTGGTAGAGATTTGATTTCATCATTTCTCAATTTCGATGAAGAAGAGCTCATCAAATTGGCACTGCTAAAGTTTCAGCTAGGACTCAAGTGGTGCTGGATTCACTGAAGGTTTTACACTGCAGCCTGGGCAGACTGCTTTGGGAGCAGGGAAGGAGGTATAAACCTCAGGACTCAAGAGAGAAAATTTCCCTCTCCTGAAATCCAGCTGGCTTCCCAGTCATTATCCTTCCCTTCACATTGTACATATGCTGACAGGATGTTCAGCAAGAGTTGGCAAAGTTATTGATTACCTAACTCACTCACTCAGGAGCCCAAATCCTCACTGAGATATGAAAGTATAACTCTGAATTCTTTACCTCCCTCCTCAGAAGTTTTTACCTGCACAAGGATGAAGAAAAGTGCATGCAGGTCTGCTCTGCAGATTCCCTGATGCCCTTGTGAACTCTGGCCCAAGTTCTCTTGCAAGCAAAGGCAAACACAGTATTATATCCTCCTAACAGGACACACAAACACGGATGCTGTTTGCTGAACAGAATGTTTGGAGAAATATGTTTCAAGCAATAAATAAACAAACAAATAAAAATCTATATCTCTTAAGGCTGGTTGAAAGAACCCCTTGGGGGATGAACACAATGTTATCTACCACCCTTAGTTGTCAAGGTTATCGTTCCAGGCTTATGGTTCCAGACTACAAAATCATTTCATATATATTTTAAATATATCACAGTCCCTAGCCAAACATAGGAGATCACCGTAATTGCAGAGAGACCCTTAGTAAGATTCTTAGGGGAACTGCTCACTACGTTACCTTTCCAAATATCCAGTTCCTACATCAAATAAGCAGATTTTCTGAAATTTCTCTCTTTTTATCTATGCCTTGTGGTTTCAAAGCATAAAGTTTTGATAGCATCTGAGGTGTGCTTTGGTTTCTTCATTAAGAAATACATTTTGAAGGAAATCTATTTGAAACATTTCAATTAATTCTGCACCATCTTAAAGAAAAAAAAATATTGATGGAATATATGCTCAAATTCACATGGAAGTGGTATTATCCACAGGTAGAAACTTCCATTTGGTGGCAATTTTAAAACAAAATCTTTGCTGAGAAGGGGGAATTACTTTATAACATTCATTTGCAAATCCTACATCCCAGCTTATCAACTCAGGAAGATTCTTAGTTCTAGATTCTGAAAGAAAGTCTCTCTTTGATAGTATAGTACTCTGGAACATAAGAAATCTAGAATGAACTAGGATGAAAAGCTTATATTTGGACTGAGCCAACCTGAAATTGCAACATTTCAAGTCTACCTCTCACTACCTGTTATTTGGCATATCTCTCCTTTATTTTGAAGATATGAATGCCAAAATTGTTTTCTTTCTCTCTGTCTCTCTCCTTCTAATAAATTTTCTCATCAAAACAGACACATGTTCAGGAAATATTCTGTCTTAATAAAAAATTGTTTCAGTTAGGGCCATGGAATTTTTGCAAATATTGACTGACTTTTAAGTGCAAAATATAATCTAAAGAGCAAGATGTTTGGATTGGAAAAATGAATATTTCACACACCTCCAGTTCAGAAGCTACCAACTGCGGTGACAAACTTTTGAACAGGAAAAGCTATTTTTTTCCCTTATACTATTTTTCCTTTTCTCCCCCACAATACATATGTCTTATTTTTTTCCTAATATATCATTACATTCATAAAGAGAAAGCAGTACAGACACTTTACTATTTAAATGACATCCAGGAAATTTAGTAGCTGCAAATTATTCAAGCTACAAAAAGCTAAAACTTGTGAGTTTAAATGAGATCAGAGCAGAGTGAGAGGAAACACAGAAAAACAGAAAATCTTGTCCAGAGCCACAGAGATTTCTTTCCCACCATAGAGCCATAGACTTGCTATGCTTAGGAGGTAAAATACTGACAGAGATTTTTTTTTTCAGCTAGATCAAACTACATGTTGGAAAGGTGATTTGATTTATTTTGTCTCCTCAAGTCACATAATTTCTGAAGAACTACTCCTTCCAGGCAGCCTGAAGTCAACAGTAATCTTAGTAAGAAGACCACAGCAGACATAATGTTAAATGAAGGACCAAAACACAGCTGACAATTATCTGGAGAAAATTAATCAGATGCTGATAATGGTTCTCACATCATGCCACCCAGAAACACTGCCTTGATGAAAGGAAAAATCCAAATCCAGACATAATTATTAGGTATCTAATGGTTCTCGTGTTAGATGTTTTGCTTAATTCAAGTGTTTATCAATCCCCTTGGGAGGATTTCTTTTCCTCCTTGCAAGCAAGATTTTACAGCATAAAGTACCAGAAAAGATTAAGAAAAAAGTCCTCTGCCTTTGCAGATTTCCTGCAAGCTTCTAAAAAGGACTGGAAAGGGTTTTGACATACACATGAGCATGCTAATTTCCACTGAGGACGTAAAAATGTGGTGAAGATTTCATATGTCACATAATCTTGAATTTGATTTAAAACTTAGGTTTTAAAAATCCATGTTTTAAAATAAAATATATTAGTCTATCTTCCAGGAAAAAAAATCAACGAGAGCAAGCTGTTCCTGAATCGTGGGCTACACTTCCTGGCTTTTCAGTCAGCACACTGCGCTCAGCACCAACGCCTCAACACTCCTCCCTGTTTTCACCAGAGCAGATATTTTACCTACACCGGCTGCGGGGTGGGGAGGTGGAAGGTTTGTACTTCTCCAAAGTTCTTTTTAAATGCATGTTTCCTAAGACTGCATTATCATAAAATTATGACAGTTATTACCATTACCATTATCAGGACCCAAGAGCCTTTCTATAGGCACTACATAAACACTGAAACAAGACCTTGAAGTGTTTGCAAACCAAAAATGTGTATATGTTGTATTATTTGTAGGCAGGGCTTGACAAGCAATGCTTTGTACCATAGAGAGAGGACACAAAACTACTACAGTAGTCAGTAGACACAGTGCTATGCGGTTTTGACTGCTAAAATTTCAGAGAGTCACAAAGTTAGGGAACCGTTGGCATTGGAAGGCACCTCTGGGTGTCAGGTCAACCCCCTGCTCAGAGCAGGGAAAGCTGCAGTAGGTTGCTCACGAACATGTCCAGTAAGGTTTTGACTATCCCCTGTGATGGAGACTCTACAAGCTCTCTGGCAATCTGTGTTCAACCACCCACACAGGGAAAAAAAAAATAAAAGGTTTTATTATGTTCAAACAGAATTTCTTGTATCTTGGCTTGTGCTCACTGCCTCTTGTCCTGTCACTGGGCTTCACTGAGAAGAGCCTGGCCTTGTCCTCTTTATACCCCTTCTTTCCTCTTCAGATATTTTCAGATCATAGAATCATAGAAT
>JAUBNY010000172.1:1534126-1545383 GCA_032275445.1 Crypturellus soui | reverse complement strand
AAAAAAACAAAACACTTCTGTACCAATTCTGCTAGTGTCTTGTTTGATTCCTTTTTCACTCAGCATTCCTCAAAGAGAGAACATGGATATTAAAGCCTTCAGTGTTTTGATTTTAAATCTCAGTGTGTTCACTGAATTTGTTCTTTTAAGAGAGCTTGTGTTCTAACAACAAATTTTAATACACATTACTTTTCTCATATATAAATGGTTATGCATTAAAGCTCTATGCTGTCCAAATCAGTATATTCATATTTGCATATTTCATTCTAGACCACCAAGAAAAAATAATTACTTTGCGAAGCATTCATTTCAGATGCCTGTTTCCACCCTGATTCAACAGCAGGTTTGAAAAAGATTCTGGAAGCTGTGAGGATCATAAAATTGAAAAAGCCTCACTGAGAGCATCACCCATTATTAAGGCTTTTGAACTATTTTTTGCAAGAAAAATGCTGTAAGAAAGTATAAAAAGAGTGAACAGATGACCATAATCTTTGCAAAAAGTTCAAAGACGTCTAGAAGATACAACAAAATTGGGAGACTAATCTACACCTCTGAGTTTTTTGCTCAAGACGACCAGCATCCCCTTGCTGATGAGTGGAAAAGAAATGGGACATTGCTAACTGGGGCTAAAAGTGTCTGTTACAACTCCACACTCAAAGACTTCTTCTAGGCCCTTCTCCAGGCTTCCCAGGATATCTGCTTCAGGTTGAAACTCTGAACAAAAACACTCCATCCATTTCCAGGAGAAAGGCTACTAAAAAACAGTTTTGCCACTATTTCTTTAAAGATATTGCAAGGCTGCAGTGGGCAAAAGTATGAGCTTGGCAATGGGAAAAGGTGGGTATAGAAATAGGATCTTTTTCTCTTTTCTTTACCTATGAAAACCAGTTCAGACTTGGCTTGGTTATAATTTACAGAAAAAAGTAATTATTTTCATATACTGTGTGGATGCATTTCATTATCCAAATATTTCAAATGCATTGAACATGTTTTAATCCGCCATCTAGTTCTATCATTTTTAAACTCCAGATAAAGAGATTTTGAGTAGCAGATACTGTTGTGAGAAAATATACTAGAAAGAAGCAAGAATAAATCTTTTTTACACTAGACATGGTTAACTGTCAATATCCCTCACCTTCATTACTTAGCCTCAGTATCTGCCTAAGAGACAGGCAAATAAAAATCTCTTGCATTTTAACAATGAGTTAAGTCTGAATTTGAGAGCTTTTCCTGACGAGTAGCCCCATAAACAAACCACTACAATTTGACTGCAAACCATTCCACAGCAAATTCTGGATGTTTGGCTGCTACTGTTTTCATAGACAGAGTTATTTCCCCATACTCCTCTTCACAAACAACTCCCAGGCCGAAACAAATCCTGCTTTACACACTGCCCAGATGCTGCCCCAAATCAGCTCCCTACCCTCACGTTCCTGATCCCTGCTCCGCTCCTACTTCACTATTGCTCTGGGATCCGCTTATATTGAGTGTTATCATGAAAGAACCATCCTTTTACCTACTAATTAATTAGTCAAAATTCAGACAATACTTTTCAAGTCACCAAGCTGACTCTATTTGTGTTAGATTAGTAAAAATCCAAAATATCTTTGCCTACTCTTCATTTAAATGGTTTGAAGGATAAGGGAATATACGGGAGAAAGAGAAGACAGACCATGGGTTTTTTTTTTTTTGTGCTGTGAGAGAACCTGGAGAAAATCTTGAGGAAAGAAAGGATCTGTGTCTTGAGAGCTTAGATCATATCAAAATGCCAACTCTTTTCCTCCACTTTGTCCCTGCAGAACTGTGCAAAAATCAGGTAAGACTGATTCAATAATAATATTAACTGCAGCCAATTCTGAAAATAAAACTAGACTGAATAGATGAGCTACTGAGCTATATAAAATGTCATATAAATGCTGTCATATTAATGACATGAAAAAATCTAATTCTTAATAAAACACAGAAGTTCATTTTGCAAAAACAAAGATGGAATCATAAATTTAAATACAACTGCCTGTCAGAAAGTGCCCTTCTTTTCAGCATTCATCTACATAAATGCCACGAGTCAAAACACATACATCTAAAGCCCCTGCACAAGTACAAAAAGTTCTTATCACCAGTAGCAGGTTTGGGATCCTACCCTAAAGATCAAACACTGTCATCTTAATCACTTTAGACAGACCTAAATTTGAAAATCATTTCAGTGATTATAATAGAATTTATTATAGCATATTGTTCCACTGGAATGTGGATGGAAAAAATACAAACATTAGAAACAGAGCATGATTGAATGAATTTGTGCACTAAAGAGGCATTTTCAGTTTCACCACTTATGGGGTCCTGATATATTATATTTTATACATTTTTTTGTTCTCTTAAAGCTGAAAATCTCTCTAAGGGAATAATTATTCATCACATATTTCATGTGCAAAATTGATCCTAATAGAAAGGCAAGTTCTTTTCTCATTTGTGTATTATAAAAATAGGAATTTGCAGTCTTAACATTTCAAATGAACATATTGCAAAGCATTAGAAAGTAATTTAAAATACTCTATGAACAAAGGTACAACCGCTCACCAGTCCAACCCCACACATTTACTGGTGTCTCCCAGAGATAAATCCCTTCTTTAGACTTAATTCTGTATCTCAGTTAATCTGTAAAACAATAAAGAGCTTTTCAGAGTTAGCAGGCTGCCCTATCGACCTTCCCTGCTTCTGCTTAGATGTACAGGAAGGATGAGGGGAGCCAATTTCCTCCATTCGGGTGACAGGGAACCAGAAAAGCACATCAGCCTGAATTGTAGACTTGGTTGGTGTAATGTAAAGATCTTCACCGACCACTTCAAGTAATCCAAATTTTAAAGCGGTGTCCATAAACACTAATGCATATTTATATTACCAAGAGCAGCTTGGCATTATGGTAATAAATTCTGTATAAATCTATACCATATGATTAAGAAGTTCCACACAGTAATAGTTAGTTGTCTTTTAGTGCAATAGAATATATAAAAGATTTCAGCTGGCTGTTTGAATTAAGGTGCCTTCTCGGAGTAATACAATCCTCATTATGACTGAAAGTGAACTGCAGTAATTGGAGTGAGGGAGGGGCGGCTCTGGAGGGCTTGTGAGGGCACCCAAAGCCCCAAGAGAAAATCAACGTCACATCAGCTGATGCTATGAGGATTATGAATTTGCAAGTGTGCCTGGCACTGCATAACAAATGGCATGCGCCTCAGAAAACTCCAAGCCCAAATGCTCCTGTGGGCATAGCCGGGTGTCAACCAGGTGGAGCACTGCGTGGGGCTGGTCCTTAGAAGGGGGTAGGAAGCAGGGGAGCATTGCAAAGGCTTCCATTAGGGAAAAGGCTGGGGAAGAGCAAGGGCAAAACTCTTCCTTTGCAAGTGCAACACTCTTTCACCATAAGCCATGAAATAAGATTCAAGAACAAGAATAGATCCAAGGAAAACAGTATATGAAGTCCTGGGACAAGATGTTCTGTGACTTAATTGCACGTTTAATTGCATGAAAAAGATTTATTGTATTTTGCTTTAAATTCTGTTGGATGTTTGCTACTTCATGTGTAATAAGAAAGAGAGAAAAACACCACTTTCTCCAAATCATTCATAATTTTATAAACTCTTACGATATCACACCTCAGTCATCTGCTTGCAAGCTGAGAAGCCTTTGCTAATTAGTCTCGCTTTGCATTGAACCATCCCATATTCCTCATCAGCCCTTTCTTTTATTTTTTCCAGTTCTACCAGACTCTTCCTCTTAAGCATTTCCAACTGAATGGAAAAAAATATTTCCATAAAGGCACAAAGATGCTTCCTGTCTAGTACTCATTTCACTTTTTACTGAATTAATAAGATTTTATTTGCCTTTTTGACTAGCACTGAACATGGAAGCTGATGTTCATCATCGGTAAATCACAGGATTTTTTTTTTGAGTGGTAGTAGGTAATTAATTAAGAATCTATTCTTCAAAATACTGCAGTTGTATGCTGTATTTGTATTAGCTGATATTCTGTATTTATTTGCCCCATTGAATGACCACCCTGCCATTCAATACTGTGAGATTCTTCACAGTTCTCCACGGTAGCTAAGATTGCACAAAATCACAGTGCCACAGTGTAGCAGAGGCTGCCAGGCACCTCCGGAGATTGTCTTGTCCAACATAAATTGCTCAGAGCGGGGTCAGCTACAGCAGGTTGCTCAGGGCTGTGTCCAGTCAGGGTCTGGATATCTCCACGGATAGGGAATCCACCAGCCTTCCAGGCAACACACAGAAGAAGTGTTTGTTCATGTCTAATGGGATTTGCCCAATGTGTCAACTGGAGGCCACTGAGAAGCCCTGTGCCCTCTTCTTTACTCTCTCCTCATCAGATATTTACACATACTGCTGCGACCACCTTGAGCCTTCTCCCAACTGAGCATTCCCAGCATCTCTTTGTATGACAGATGCTCCAGTCCTTTAAACATCATTAATCAAATTAATCTGACTATCCTAAATACATTTGTGCAAAATTAATCATCCCAGCATTACCCTTTTTTCTACATCCTTTATAAATATGTTGAACATATGCCAATGGGATCAGGAGTCCCTCCACTACATGCCAAAACTGACAAAGAATTTCTAAATTTTATTTTTGTCTCCTAATTGGTTACTAATCTTCAAGAGATCTTTCTCTTATCTCAAGACAAGCTAGCTTCTTTAAGATCTTTTGGCATCAGCCTTGCCAAAAGCTTTTGAAAATTAAGATTGAATTAATGCATACAGTTGTTGACTTCTAAGCATTTAATAAACCTCCATGTCTAGAAAGCAGCATTGACTTTTCTACAATTTATCATCATATATTTAACTCTGTATTTCTTATACTGTCTACAAGTTTTTATCCCAATAGTGAAATAACACTCGCTGGATTATTCTTAATATTGGTATCACATTTGCCCAGTTGACACATCTCCTGTGCAAAGGCTGATTGAAGGTTTTGTGTAAAGAATAACAGTCCAGAAAGCCCAGAAAGTTCATACTCGGGTTTCTGTGAGCATTCAGGGGTGCCTCCTCCTGAGGACTCGATACAGATTTGTGTTATTGCCTTGTTACCAAGCATTTTCTGTAGCTGTTTGAGGCAGTTCTTCAGGCACAGATTCATAAGGAAAAGGTCAGGTGTAGAATCTCCCCTGAACCGTTCTTTATCCCTTCTTCTGTGGCCTTTTACTCATGAGTGCGTCTTTGCACTTCAGTTATCTATCATCCCTAATAACTTCCCAGCAGGTTTTCTCCCTTTGAAAAGGTTTAATATTAATGCTTATGCTTTAGCAGACTGCTTTCAAAATATCTTTCTAGCACCTCTTTTTATGATTTTATAATAAACTAGCCAGATTCTACACACAGCTTTACCTTTCTCATTTGATTGTACTTTCAAGTTTTGACATAAATGCTTTTATTTGTGTTTTTATTTTATTGAGAAATTTTGTTTTAAATCACAATGATTTGTTTTTATCTGTTTTTTTTCCCCAATGAGTGCTATTGTGTTTATATTGTGCTTATAATAGTCTCCATACTACTCATAAGCACTGTAACTTTTTAGCTGCTTCTTTCTCCTGACAAACAACTAACAGTTTTTCCAAAGAGCTACAGCAAGATCTGGAATTAATATACTGAAGTTGTCTCTTTTAATTTCTCAGGATAGTTAATTTGTACAGACTAGTCAAAAACTAAGTTCTAATTTGTTATGAAATTTCACATGCAATAAGATGTGATACATACAGTCTTCAAATACGGCATTTCAGTTTGCTTAGTTTAATCTAAGATACAAATCCAAGTTGAAACCTGAAGTTGTAAATTTTAAAAATAAATTTCCCCCAAAATGAAATCATCCAAGATCATGTAGCAGCAATACTAACTTTAACCAATAAAATACTAAAATGGATGCAAAGGCTGTTTCAGTTTGATCAGAACTTCATAACTATTTCAATATGCCTTGACTTGGAACTACTAACTTCCCATAGTTTTCTATTTCAGATTTCTTACGGTATATATTAAAACAGAAAATTCAGGGTTCCTGACCCCTCAGCCCTAATGGACTCTTGGAGTTAAGACCTATCAATCAGATCCTTGAGCGGTTATGGAATAGGAGAACAGAGCATTGCACTCCATGACCTGTTTGGTCAACGGAGACACCAAAGCTGGATAAGAACAGTGCAGGCTTGGAGCAGTATCCACCTGAAACACTCTCGGGCTTGCACAGTTGGAAACTCAAGGATCTCTGAAGTCAGAGACAGTTTCCAATTATTCCCTAACTCATGGAGGGTTTTCCTCCATGTGAATCATTAGCATACAACAGGTCTTGCAGAAAGGAGTCCCAAAGCCTCACTGCAGACCACATAAAAAAGGTACCAGCTTTTGCTGTGAGTATGCTACTGTCTGGGATCTTCCTCTTCTAGAAGAGACAGTGAAGAGCAGCAAACTGTTCCCTGGCAGCAAACAGCATACTCATATCACTCTGAATTTTATGCAGCTGTTATATACTCTTTCAGTCAACATCTTTTCAGACTGAAGACTTCTAGCCCACTTAACTGTTCCTCATAAATATACTGCTCCCCAATTACCTTGACCTCTAAATATTTTTTTTTGCTATTCATTTTGGAGTAGCGAGATAAGAACTCACCACAGCATTTAACATGCTGGCACACTAATGATTTATATAGTGAATAACTTAGGTACCCTGTTCTGTTCTCTGTTTCTTTTCTAACAATTTCTAATATTTGATATTTCATCCAGGATTGAGAACACATTATTTTCAGTGAATTTAATGTTCATTTTATAATGAACTTTGGAGCTGGGGGGGGATTGCACGTTATTGAGCACTGAGATTTCAAAGCATTTTCTACTGCAACTCAAAGATCTCCCTCTGCAGTGATGACAGGCAGCTCAGAATCACCACCTCTTTTATTTTGTGGATTTAGGACCATTTTTCCTTATGTACATCACTTCACATTCACCTGTATTGAATTTCATGTGTATTTCAACACCTAGTACCCAGTATCCAGCTCTTCATGGTCTTTCTACAATTCTGTTCACACTGCAGAGGTCTTTATTACCTGGATAATTTAATATGACTCAAAAGACTTTCACTTTATTATTTTCTCACCTCCACAATTATTCTGGAATCATTTGCTAAATGAATGCGTTCTGGGATATATCCCTAATGAACTGCACTGTCTCCTACCATGCAAATTTAGCATTTATGTCCATGTTCTTTCCTAAGTTTTAATCAATGATGTATCCATGTAATGATATTTCTTTTTATCCTTTGGCTGTGTAGTGTCTTTAAGAGATTTAAGGAACCTTGTGTTAAGATTTCTGGAAATAAAATCAAAATAAACTACGTCAATACAAATCTCTCTCTTCCACATGATTATTGAGGCCTTTTGGCCTAATAAAACTACATATTTGAATAATTTCAACATTTCTAATTAAAATTACTGCCTAAAGGATAATTCCTGTGACCTAAGGGCCTTTTCAGATGTTTACACTATTTTCCTAAAATTTTGAACGCCCCAAAGAATGTAGTAATGACTTTTTTCATAAAAAGTAATCTTAAAACATTGCAGTTATCAATAAAACTATATCAGTTCTAACAGTGAAATGCTCTAAATGAATAAACATATGCAAACACATTTTTGAGTGTATTTAATAGTACATATATTTATGTACAATTTATGTACACACTATTTAATAGTAGACACTTATAGTCCACGTGCAGGTGGACTCCAGGTTTTAGCAGAAATGCAAAGTAGATTTTTTAAAATTTATCTTTAATTAGGGAAATTAGAAATTAGAAATTTAATTTAATTAGAAATTAGGGACTTAAACGCTCAAAAAAATGATTGTGGATTGGGAAGGCTTTGCATGGCTATGTGTACATACATTCATGTATGAATATGCAGCATTATAGTAGATCATGTACAAACATAACGCACTATAGCTGAGTTCTTCATAACCCTGATAATAGTGTAATGATATGTTAGAAACTAAACTGAATGACAATTACAGGGCCATCTGCATGCATTTTTCAGCATTCACACAAGAGAAAGAAACTCATGAAACCATTTTGAAAGACTGGTAACATTTCAACATTTCCTGACTGACTCTACTAATTCTATTCTGACCTAAAAATATGAAAAAATAGGAAGAGAAATACTTTTCTAGGGCTATTATAACTCAAGCATCTCATATAGTTATCTATAGTGAGAAAAGACTATTAAAGTATCCCATACAAATTTATGGTAATTGAAATTAAATCAAACTGTCTCTGAGCATGATTAATTGTACCATCTTGATAGGGTTTAATTATCCTTCTAAAGTCACTTTGTGGCATTGCACTACATTAGAATTGTATGATTTATGGTGTAGCAAGTCTTCTTTGAAAATTGGTAGTTAATGTGAATGAAAGAGATGACAAAAATATCTCCTGTTTGGTCTGTTGCAGGGCTTACAGAGGTCACAAATTATTGCTGAGCTTCTCTGTGGAAGTACATTCACTTATGCCTATATTTGATGGCTCAAATAAGTCACTTTTGACTATGTGTGTGTGTGTGTATATATATGTATGCCTGTATGTGTGTGTGTGTGTGTGTGAGCAAGAGAGACAGAGTGTATCAGTATAACTAAAATGTGACTGTTTTCCTCAAAATGTGAAATTGTTCCAAAATATTGTGGCACTGATACACCTATACGCTAGAGACTGACTGTGTGATCTTGAATATGATGTTTTAAGCCATGCAGCATATGTATAAAATTGTTGAACTGGGATTCTTTTGTCTTTAATTCAACATTCACAGTCAAGGATATCATCACTAAAAGTTTTTCCAGTCTTCTTTTATTAAGTTACTGAGAACAGAGGGGAAAACTGAACTGAAGATCTTCTTGTTTAAAACAGCACTCTTAACCTGCAAGATTACAAGTTTATTTATCAAGTAATAATTCTGTAACAGAAGCATGAACTCCTGGCCTAGCTTGATTTGGAAGTCAGAACTGGCAGAAATTATCCTTACCAGTAGTTCCAGCTATCCTTGAAGAGACATTCCTGACTACTAACTGAGAGTAAGGCTATCCGTGCCACAAAGCAAAAGACCTCAACAAAATCTGTCAGACAGACAGACCTGTAGAGAGTTGCTTTTAGCATTCACACCAGTCTTTTTATGCAGCCAGCTGCAGAGAGCAGGGCTAGCAGCATCTGCAGTGGGAGGCAGGAGTCCGGGCACTAATGCTGGGACTAAAAAGTCAGAAGTTGTAAAAGCACTGTGCAACAACTTACTAAAATGCCCTGAGTGAGAATACCACCTTTGTATACTATGACTATATTCCACAAAGTAAAATGTTGTTTGTTATATTTTTTCTATTTGTTTTGCTCATTCCTGTGGTAGATGGGGTTTGAAATTAAGTTAGTTCAAATATTTACTCCTCTGAAATGTGAAATGGCATCAAAGTCATTCACATTAGTGATTCATCTTCACATTACTCATTCAGGTTTGACTCATTTTCCCACTGCAGGGATGTCATTGTTTACTGATATAATTTCTTACATTCCCAATTACTTAGACCCTATAATGGAAAACAAGCATTCACTGAGTGGGCAAGACTGACTGTCAGCTAAACATGAGTCTGATCCACTCTCAAATCCAAATTCACCTTCTCTGACATAATCCTATGCTAATTTACAAACATAGGGTGAAAACATTCCTTTGGTAGAAAGCTTTGACACACTTAAAGTCTTATTTGAGGCTTAAATATTTCTTTGTATGGCCTGAAGCTGAATGTGCTAAGACATGTCAGTCTACCAGCAGGTATTTTAAGTATATTTTGGACACTTGAGGCCACAGTTAGCAGCAAAGATGGAAGGTCATTGCATTTAATGTGCTGCTGAGGCTGTTATTAATTGTGTACTTTGGAGAAAGCCTGATATTATCCATTCTACTGACAGGGCTTCTCTGCTCTGAAGAATTCCACGGGCGAAGACGACGATTGTGACTCACCAGCCAGTGTTCAGGCCAGAGTTTGTCTGAGAGAATTAGACCACTTGAACATCTTACTCATCAAATGTTTCCTATAATTAATTGCATTAATTTTAATTTGTACAGATTTGTAATGCAAATATTCAAGTTGGTACAAATGAAGAATGAATGACAATGTGTGTGTCTGTAACCACCAGAAGAAACAGCAAAGAGTTAAAAGAATAGCCTGTATGGATAACAAAGGGCATTTTCCCAGGTTGCCCTTCCCAGACCACCATTCCTGGCAGTAAAATTGAGGAATGTGTCCTTTTTTTGTCAAGACCACAGTATAGATGACTTGTCAGCAGAAGACTTGGCACCCTGACAGCAGGGTGGCCACAAGGCTGCAGTATATCAGCTACATCACTACTTTACCAGTTAGCCCAGCTAGGAAAACAAGAGTAGAGACAGAGTCCTTATCCTCTGAACAAGGTAAAACAGACAGTGAGCAGCAACCTGGTCTGGGGTTCATGGGTGCTAAAGTAAGCAAAATTCTGAGGCAAAGGATGACTCTGTAATAGCTGATGACCCCTAAAGGGTATGAAAGATTTGTTCACAAATTAACTAGTTATTTGAAATCAAGAATAATCACAGTCAGGATAAGGACTCAGTATCTAGAGCGCCTTGGCCTCTGTGTGGCACAAAAGTGATGCTGACCAGAGCACCTCTGGTGCTTATAAGAATATGCATATAAATACGAGTGAATAGAGTCTATGAGAGAATGATTCTGAATGGGTAGAAGCAGCTTATTTATAAATTTTGTAAATAAATGCAAACTTGCTTTTCCAAACGATCCTGCACTGATTTTTGTTATGCTAAATCTCCTACCCACTGAATGATATAATACAAGTCTTCAAAAACGTAGCAATGTTCTGTGCTTCTTTGATTCTATGCAAAGAGAAAAAAAAAATTGTTTGTTTTTCCAGTTAATATATTTTTGAAGTCCGTCTTAAACAAGAAAAGGGACTTCATTCATGAAATATTAATACTGACACCATTAAGTAATGCAGCTTATGACTGTATTTTGTAGATGTCTGTTTTTGACCCATATATTGAAAATGCATGAGTGATACATACTCTGCAATACCCCTGTACATTTCCATTGGCCAATCCCATTAGTGTTACTGATCACACTAGGCTAAAAGAATATGCAGCTAATACATTCTTGGTGGTGGTGGTTGTGGTGTTTTTAAACA
>JAUBNY010000172.1:1518887-1534026 GCA_032275445.1 Crypturellus soui | reverse complement strand
TGTTACTGATCACACTAGGCTAAAAGAATATGCAGCTAATACATTCTTGGTGGTGGTGGTTGTGGTGTTTTTAAACACACCTATATATACACATATTACTTAGAGCACATTCTTTACAAAAACTGAATAAAATGGCATCACCAGTTTGTCCATATATTGTGAAATACTACCCTTCAGTAACTTCATGTCATCAAAGTTATATTATTTTAAGTAAAAATCCAGTGCATTAAAAGAAGAATAAAGGAGAAAAGTGTGGTGTTTTAAACATATGAATGAGCACCAGTGGTATTATATATTGATTTACTAAATATATTAAAGCAGAGAAAGCTTCAGAAAATTAAAAAATCTTTCTGATTTTGTTTTCTGACCAGGTCTGCAGCAGGGAGAAGAAATGATGTGCTCAGGACATTTTGGAGTTCCTATGGAAATACATCCATCATCACTTTAGAAGTCTAAGTGACATTTCACTCTTGAGATAGTCACCTTATAAACTGTATAATCCATGGAGAAAAGCAGGCACCTCCAGAAGGAGATCTGAGCAGCCCATCTCAGAATGACATGAGTATCAGGACATGCCATTCAAGAGTAAGTACCTCACAGGGTACTTATTTCCCTGTCTGCCTACAAAGGCCACCTACGGTGACAAGCTTTAGAAGTTAATGTATAACTGAAGTTAGAAATGATTCTTTGGCCTTGACAGACAAGGGAACACAAATAAATTTTCCTTCTAAAAATGCATACCCTTGAAGTTCAAGCACACCCCCTCCACAGCTAGGGAAATTAATGACAAGATAATAAAATATTTTTGTAAAACTCATATTTTTAAGTCTCTTTCATTATTTTATTACTTATTTCTTATATAAAGTAGTGCAGGTCTTGCAAGTTTTTGCATGAAACAGTCGATTCACTTTTCTTTAAAATCTTGCAAAGCAAGAAATAAACCAAGTCTTAATTTATGCTAAATGCTAGCAAAACCCATGTAAATCCCCTCTCTTTCCTTCTTCTGCCTTCTCTTTAGTTTCACTGGAATGTTAATATTCCCTAAAAGTAAAATTTTACTTTCTGAAACAAACAAAAAAATGACCATACCTATTATAACGTGCATGCCAAGTCTCGCCAAGTGCTTCGCAGTTTGGTAACCAATTCCTTTAGCACCTCCAGTCACTATAGCAACTTTTCCATTTTGTGTAGGGAAAACTATACGAACAAAGAGACATAACGCAAGGTTAGTTCAAAGTGGTAATATGATCACGAATGTAAGATCCACTTTATAGAAGCATACATTTAACAGACCACCTAAGTTGGGCCAGTAAACAGTGCCAAAAATAAACTCTGTACAACAGTAAAAGGTGTAGAACATTTGGCATTATTAAGTAGACTAGAATCTTCCACTATTAACTGTTCTGGAAAGACTAAAGCTGATGACACAAAAGCCATACATCCAGGTCAGAAAAGAAAGGTACTCGTTTCTGTTTGCACTCATTCTTTTATCCTGTAATAATCTGTCCTCTACGAATTTTATCTTAACTTTGTCTAAGGACAGTAAGATATCTGGTACCAACCAATTCAGAAATTATTTTAATCGTGCCCTCAGGGAAAAGCATCAACTCGCAGTGAGATATCCTGGAGTGAACGGCAAAGGACAAAGCTCTGCCTTTGCTGCAGCAGTAACACCAGAGACAGAGTAAAACATTCGGTCCATCGCAAGGCATCGTACCCTGGGGAGGGTGGGAAGCTGCTGTCCCAAAGGAGGTATTTCCTCCTGCCTATGGGCCATCAGGGAAAAAGTCCCCACAACATTGGGGTTTTTTTATTGATTTCGCCCATGGGAATGTCAAACAAGAGAGATGGGTACTCTGCAGGCTGCTAGATTGGATTTGGCACTGAAGTCCAACCTGTTAGAGGACTGACAAGGATTAGACACTATTTGGAATTCCTGCCTGATGCCCAGTTCCCTACATCTTTTTGGTGTTTTTTCAAGTACAGAATTTGCATATGAAACCTATGCCTCCTTTTGCAATGCCAGTGAATTGCTTCTACTTGCATCGTCTTCAAAATGATGGGCAGTATTGTGAAACCCTTACTCATGAGAGCAATCAAGGGATCCTATGAAGGTAAGCAATTTTCCCGTGCGGATGAGGATTGCATCATGTAGCTGGTAGGAAATATTCTGGCTCTACCAAGAAAGATAGACTATTCCAGCCAGAGAAGAGCAAAGGTTGCCATACAGGGATTTTAATGTGATTGTCTGGGGTAGATATAAGTCAAATATAAAATATGATTTTGGATGAAGTGGCAAATCTGTCACGTAAATCACGTTTGGCTTCTACACTACTGAGCTGAATTTCTAATTTACTTTTTTAAACAAGCTGCTAGACCCTTGTACAGGAAAAAATGCATTGAATATTTCATTTTGCCACAACACAGCATCTGTAGGCAATGTTATAGACAACAAATGTTAAAAAGATGCCAACTTTCATCTGTCAGAGTGCTTTCTAATTTGTTTTCTAGGGAATCTCCTTGTTGTGAAACAAGCTTATTTTTATGTAGTTATAAAACATAACAATAGTGCTAATACTGATTGCTTTCCCTCACAGCAACTTCAAGAAAGACATAGATTTTACTTTTTCCTAAACATGCGATTCTCTCCAGTATGATTCAAACTGAAATTCTCCTTTCTTTGGGCAACTACACTATTTTTTCCTCCAGTACAGAATAGGAATTATTTGCTATTATTTGGAAACCTCCCCTTTTTTTCAGTGATATCCATGTATTTATGTGTCCTAAAATATAATCATCTGAGGTAAATAAAACTCTTGCAAGAGTAAGAGTTATTTATAGGAACAGCCCTATAAACTCTGAGATGTCTACATTATTTTAAAAGTTAAGCCTAAAAGTTACAGTTAAACTTAATACTAAATATTCGACTAAATTTTCAAATTCATGTAGTCTTTTTTAATTGAACTTGACTTTTTTTGTATGATGTTTTTCCTGATCTGTTCTTTGTCACTGAAGCAGAAGACGAGAAAAAAATAAAAAAGAGGAAAGCTTTGCAGCTTTCGAAAATGCAGATGGAAAATGAAGTTTCTGAAGAGGACAAAAGTGTTTTTAGTGTGACACAAGATGTCACTTCCCTGTGAAGAGTCCTTGTGCTCCACTGAAATCAGGTAGATCTGAACTTTGGCAAGTACATAATCTCAAGTCCTTTCAGGCATTGCATGAAAACCACCGCCTGAACAACTTTAGTGCTTAAAAAGGGAAAACAGCAGGCGTGTTCTGTTCAGCTTGGGTGGCTTTTTGGACTTCATGAAAACAAAACCACATTCCCTTGCGCCAAGGCTGTGCAGAAGAGAGGAGGCAGGTCTCTGGAGCAGACACCAGGCAATACTGCATGCAAGAAGGCAGACAGGTCGGTTAAGGCAAATCCAGAAACAAAGGAGATGGCGAGGACAGAAACTGCAAGAAAAAGAACCAAAAATGGCCCCAAAACCGTTAAGATTTTGAGGAGAAAAATAACACATGTGTTAAAAAAGCCCCTCCTCAAAGCAGTCCTCTGCACAGAGTCCAAGGTCTGGATTCTCCACTGACTCCTTAGGTGAGCTGAGTCCCCACGGCAAGACCCATGCGGAGACCTTTCAGAAAAGGCTGAACAGGTAATTCCAGCTAATTCCAATGCACTGCACTGATGTTAAAGCAAGAAAGGCCATTTCTAGGCATCAGATGTGTGCAGCCTGCATGCAGCAAGCATATATGTATTTGTAAAGAAAACTTCATCCAGAAGCCAAAAGTATACTCTTGTGTCTACTAACTAATTTTCTTTAGAAGTTTAATCCAGTCCTAGTCTATATTGAAAATTCTCCTATGAAGGCTTATAAAACAAGTTGCTTAAATTGCATAAATGCAAGGTTTGTTTCCCATAACTCTTCCTTCCTGCTTATTTCTTTAATCTTCAATTTACTCTGTACAGTAGAGTATAATGATCCAGAGGGGGAAGGAAAGTAAAGTAATTTCCATTTCAGCTATAGTGAAACAAATAAACAACAACTACACCACCAACAACAAATTGTAACAACAGCAACAAAAGGAAATTCCTCAAGAACTGCTTTGTTTAAACCTCGAGTATGTTATTTTCCTTCTCAGCTGTCTCCCAGTGCTTCCTTCTGCTTCCCCGCTTCTCACTACCTTGTCAACCTGTGATTTCAGTTTTATGTTGTATACACGTCGGGACTATATCTGCCTATCAAATAAGTTATATTTTCATGCCAAAATAATTCA
Organism: Crypturellus soui; assembly: GCA_032275445.1. Taxonomy (NCBI): domain Eukaryota; kingdom Metazoa; phylum Chordata; class Aves; order Tinamiformes; family Tinamidae; genus Crypturellus; species Crypturellus soui. The sequence continues at coordinate 1,529,751 of JAUBNY010000172.1, read as the reverse complement.
CTTACTTAGAATAAAATGAGTGAAAGAAGAGGAGAAAAAAACAGCCAAGAATAGGAGAGGAGATAACATGAAGGAAAAGGGAAAGTCAGAAGAGCTAAGGGATAACAGATATCACTATGATAAAGTGGTGTTTAGCAGAGGACGGTAAAAGAAAATGCCTGGTCGCATCTTATCCATCAGGACTCCAGAACAGACAAGGGAATTTTTGGTCACTCGGAGGAGGTACATTGCCAGCTTGCAAATAACATCAAGGCAGGCACACAGACTTCACTGTGGGGATGTATTGAGCAAGATTACATATCACAATATTTTAAAGCCGGCCTTTGTAGCAGCTACCTCTAGCAACCTAAGAAATCACTCCAAAAAATGAAGATTTTGTTTTTTCAAGGGAGGAATGAGGGTTGCAGACACACTAGTAAATGGTAAACATCTGTTTATTTACAATGGGTACAGTATATAACTTCCACAGAACATGGTTTTAAATAGACATAACACTACATATCACATCTTAATGTACCAGTTTCTAAATCTAAAATGGGAAACAAAGAATGCACTGAAAATGAAACGAGTATTTTGGGAAAAAAAAATCCCCCTCATTCTTATTTTTTCCATCAGCAGAACAGGTGCATTCCTCCCATCCGAAGAGATACCCTAAAATAAGAAAGCCTCTCTATGAATATGAGATGCTGTTAGTTTTTATTTCAACATAGCCAGCCAAGATCAAATCCAGGCGCAGTGTATAAGTCAGCTATAACTAATTACAGTAAAAAGCAGCCTGCAAATCCTTTTTCCCAACACGACCGGGCAGGGGACCCCGAGGCAGACCCGGGCACAGGCTGCTCTCCCGCAGACACAGTTTTATTTCATGTGGCAGCTTGGGCTGAGCGCGGCCAGGCTCGGAGAGCCCCTCGGAGGCACGTGGCGGGCCGCCACGTCCCACTGGGTTTGCTGAACCCGGCAGATCCGCTCTGACACTTCTGGCACCTCGTGTGGGATATTCCCGCTCACTCTCTGCTTCCGCTCCCGAAAAGCAGGTAAATGCGGATCTCGGTGACGGAGGGAGGGGTAACTCCCCCGGTCACACTGTGGGCTCTGAGAACTGAGCTAGCGCTGATGCGGATGGAAAGCCCTGACCGGGCTCCCTCTGCTCATCTGCACTTTACGTTTAAAGAAACCCGCCTGCAGCCCTCACGCACGGAGTTACCCAGCCAAGTCAGGACAGAGGGCTCTCTCAGGCTGAGGGTTGTGCCTGCATCTCGAGCTATCCAGAACAAATACGCTCAGCTACTCTGAAAATGGTTTCAGCTAAAGCAGAAAAAGACAGATTTATTCTGGAGTAAGAATGTGAAAGCTCAAATATGAAGCTCTTTTAGAACAATTACTGTGTTTTTAAGCATGCTTTTCCTTAGTCTGGAATAACTTCTCTGTACAGACAAATCCTCACACACACCATGAGGACTTAAGGCAAATTCTGTATTTTTTGAAACAAAATATAAATACTAATTTTCTAGAGGCTCTTAAAGGGAGCTGACAAGATGTCTGCGCGATTGCTAAAACCACAGGGAAATAAAACAGAATGCTGCTCTGTATCACTTACCAGTCCCTGCTGGCAAAATCTCAACTTCAGGAGTAGGAATGGGGATAATTAAAGCAGTCAAAATAAAACAGAAGTATTAAACTGTCTTCTTTGTACTATGTAAACACAGTCAATGCAAATCCCAGAAAAAAAGCTCCCCTTAAAAGCTGATTGCTTTGGTATTCTGCAAGCTTTAAAACAGAGCCTGTTTGAGGAAAAAAATATATTAAAAGTATATTATGAAGTACAAAGTAAATTGCTTCAAGTTTTTATTAAGTCTCCTCTCTTACCCTATTAATCCTGCATCTGCATTGTGGAATATTATGAGTCATTTGGACATTAAAATATAATATCTTTATATTAATCTCTTCATTAAAAACTCTTTTTAAGACAGTAAAGGCCAAAGGCAGAATTTAGATTGACTGAATAAGCCTCCCGTCCTTATCTGTTAAGAAAGACAAGCACCGCTGAAGGCATCCAACGAGCTGGTCAGAGCGGCCACCCGGGACCTACTGAGCAGGGAGCTGCCTGCACCTCCTGCACCGAGCACTTAGCACACGGGGGTTGTGGAATTTTTACCGAAGAGACCTCCACAGGCAAATTCTAACAGTTATTTTTTATCTTACTCAGTAACTGAGTAATCTACACGCAAATATTATGCCTGAAGGTAACTGGCAGAACCACAAATGAGGAAAAAAAAAGAAAAAAGAAAAAAGACACCATGAATATTTAGTTTGATGACAGAATAACAACTATCAAGTTTGGAGCTTGTTCTGAGTGAGAAAAAAAAGAGGTAAACTGTAATTTGCAGTACTAAACTGAGGCCACTACATATGGGACAATCAAGTTCTTGCTGATTGAAAAAAATCATAGAGTCCAATCTGCTGCAGAATTACCACATAGTTTCTCCTGTTCCTAAATATTCCAACTCTTTCCTCCAATTTACACTGTGATAGTGTTGAGGTTATAGCCATTAACATCCATTTCTAAACAGATGGTACAAAATAATTCATATGCTACTATGGGAGGCAGTCAGGAGACCACTGGGGAATTCATACAGGTTTCAGCAATAGACTTCTGTCTGAGTCTTACATAATATCTCCAAACGCTTCCATCTTGATAGAAAGCTACCATGCAGCATCCAGACTCAAAAAAATAATTCCAGGATATAGAGAAGGTACACATTCTAAGGGAAAATATTACATGTCAGGCATTCACATCCTGTGGAATAAACTAGCCTTTTTATTATTTTATTTTATTTTATTTTATTTTATTTTATTTTATTTTATTTTATTTTGATATAAGCTTTCACTAGTAGAAAAGAAGCTGCAAGTCATAAGCTTGTACAGATTATCTTTCAAATGCAAATGGTCTTCCAGAATTTGCACACAAAAATCTTGTCTGCCTCTGCTGCTTCCTATCACTTTCCTAAGGAACATCAGTATGTAATCAAGATTGAAGGCTTTTAAGGTTGGAAACCAGGTAGGTGGCAACCAGCCTGACTAGTCCTCCTATGAAATGGTATTCTGATATCTTCATCAGTTTCAACACTTTCTGCTTATGAACAACTGTCATGTGCCCATGCAGATCAACTGGCACATGACCAACAAGGTCCAATGTATCATGAGTCATTTGGAGATATTGCACAGGGGATTTTAACTGCCCAGAAGTGTATCTCCTTTCAAACCAAACTGGAGATTTGCATCAACCAGGTGACAAACCTACCAGGTTTTGTCTGGCTTTATGTTCACAAAAGAAGAGAAAGTCAAGATTCATGAGGAAACGAACGGATGCTTTGGAAAAAGGCTGGCCTTGGAGTTAGTCGTGGGAAAGGTGTTGAAGAACCAGAACAGCAGGAGGAACCGAGCCATGGAAATGGGTCCCTCATCCTACAAACGAATAGTATCTCAAAGTGCTATTAATGGAACAGCAAGAGTCAGATGGCTGTAAAAATTTCAGCAGCTGGAAGAAGATCTAATTTAAGAACCCTCCCACACAGTAACTGATAGGGAAGGTGGATCACTAACCAGCGCTCCCAAAACCACACTTTTACGTCCTGGTGACCAGACACCATGGCCTAAGGCTCACAATGCTCCTGAAAACTGTGCAGATTTCAGAAAAGTTGCATCCCCCATATTTCAGCGTGGGATAGCCTAAGCGGGAAGGCGTGTGAGAGCGCAGAGCACGAGGCCAGCCCTTGCAGAGCCCAGCAGCCCAACCGCGCGCGTGCGGCCTGGCCGGGGCTGCAGCAGTTGCGCTGAGCTGTCGGCACCCCTGGCAATCCGGCCGAGCCCGGCCCCCACAGAGCCGGGGCAGGCGGCCGAAAGGCAGCGGGGAGGTAAATGGCGCAGAAAAGCAGGAGGGACTGGAGCTTCGCCAGCTGGAAAAGCAAGTGTGCTCACGGGACTGATGTACCACACGTACCCCCATCTCTGCTCCACCTCATCAGTGCAGGAACAAGTGATATCTCTTCAGGTCTATAAGCAAGTACTGGTAATCTGTTGAGCCAGACTGTTGTTTTTCTTTTTACAAACTGCCAATCAAAACAACCAAAAAAAAAAAAAAATAGCCTATCATAAGGTTATAGTATTTGTGCAGCTTTTTGACACACATGCCAACCTGCTATTGGGAAGGAGTGAGAACTTTTGCAGGTAAGAAGACAAGCCATTCATAAAAGTCAGAGAAAAAACTTCCTAAAATCTATTAGAGGTCTTTAAGCCTGGACAAGTCATAAGCATACGGGAAAACTATACACAGAAGATTAATATGCAGATAGCTCCTCATTTTCTCCTATTCTTCATCTCATTTGGAGGCTTTGTGGGCTATTATACAGGTAAGTAATATTCCCAGAGCACAATAACGCTATTAAAAGATTGTATCAAAACATCCACGGCAAGACCCAGTTACATTAAAAGAAATCTGTATATTGGAAAAGAAAATGCAAAATAAACTGGTGCAGTAGTAAGAAGAGAGTTATAACGCCATCATTACAGGACTGAAAGAAATGTTTTTTGTTAAAGAAAAGTCATGATACCATAATTGAGACATATTTTTAGAGCAACCGCTTTTGGCAATCAAAAATCAAAGCCTTATGATAAGAGATCTCTCTAGCAAAATTAGCAGGGGGATAAGTGCTGATGCCCTGGAAAACTTCATTTGCATGACACACCTATCCACAATTCTTCTAGTGATTCTTGGAAAGACGGTGCAAATCCACATAAAGGGATAAGTGTGTAGAAGGCAAGGTGGGAAGGAATAGGAGGAAGAGAAGGAGAAGAAAGAAATACTAACCTCTCTCTCTCAAAAAAAAACACTCTAAGGAAAAATAAAACATTTTTGTAGAGAAGAGGTCATTTTCAAGTGCTTCAACACCTTTTCCTCCTCTGCTCACCACCTTTCCTACCTCCAAGGAAATTTAGCTGAAAAAAGACAGTAACCTCTCCAAATAATTTAATACACCTGAATCACAAAGCTCTGTATAGAGCTGCTGTTCTCAAAATATTCAAGCAAAAAGAGACCTGTACAGACTGCTTGACCTACTGCTACTTCCTGACACAAATTGACTGAGATTTGGCAAGTGGAACACGCTGAAAATCAAGGCACCGTAGTCACTAACTGGTAGGGAGGAATGTTAGAGCTCTTGCCAAAGTCATTAGAAAGTTGAATATTTTCTTTGAATTTGCACATGCACTTTCAGTGTCATTTCTTCTAAAGCTTGTGACTGGAGGGCTTCCAAATGGAAACGATCTGCCTAGTTAAGAGAGCCTGGGGAAACTGCATTTTCACACACCTTTTGATTGGAGTCTGAGTGCCTTAGGACTCAGGTCCTCAATAGGAGGGCCCTCAATAGGACTATTAGTACTATTGATCCGGGTCTTTTTTGATACTGCTAGACATGCCAGAAGGGCAGCACAGAGAAGAAGATAATCATAGTTTTCAAAACCAACATAGGTCATAATTTTATGAACTAAATTCACTTCACTGAGCGTGAAGAACCTTTTACACCAAACTCTATGCAGACTTTCTGCAGTCAGGCCCTTTGATCATACACACGAAAAGTCTTTAAATGTGCCGCCCAGAACAGCTAGATGCTGAGAATGCAGAAAACTATGGAGTGTGGCTAATTTGGATACTTTGCTTGCAATTCCAGAGCTGGTTTTCTCTTGGACAAGGGGACACAAGGCTGCGTGGAACAACGGTCAGGTAAAGTACATACCTCATCTTTTTGCTATTCAAGTTCAGGCTGATCTCGACAGTGAGTTATGCTGTTGGCAGCAAATTTGCTGCCAACAAATATGGAGCTGCCTAAGGTAAAAAGAGCAAAAATAGAAGGCAGGGTGCAGGTCCTGAGTCTCCCTATGACCATGTTTGCCACTCTAGAGTACTTTTCATCTTTAGCCAAATCCTGTATACTATACATACATGTCTATAGATAAGAAATTGGAATCAATATTTTCTTACAAATGCCAAATAGATAGATTGAACTCACCATTATACACCAGCCAGCTGGGAAATACCACAGTACACTAGTATATCTGCCAGAAGTTCCACAGGAACCCAGGTTTGCCCACCGTCTTCACTGGGGGACAAAACTCATAACTACACACATGAGTTTGTAGGAATAGAAGAACATTAGGCCTGTAGGTAGGGATGGAAGAGACAAAGAAGGCGGGGAGAGAGAAATAAGAGAGAAAAATTGCCTTGGATCTGCAAGTATAGTTGTGCTTCTGCCAGCTCAACACAGACTTTGAACCAATTCTGCCAGCACTTGCTAGTCCTTATCTCAAGCATCCCTGCTATTCCAAACTCAAACTAGATTTTTTGCTGGAGACACACTAGTCTCAGGTAACAAGAACATTTCAGATATGGTCTGATAATACATTGACATACTCATGCAAGAATATTGGCACAGCACTGCCTGCTTATGTTACACCACACAGGGCATATTTTGCCAAACCGTGCAATCTTTTTTTCTTGGGGACAGATGCCAAGTAGGGACTAGGATAAGACCATGAAACTCCCTTGTTAGTTTGGAAGAGAATTAGGGGTTTGTTGCCATATAGCCAAATATGAAAGGCTCGTGGGGCATGAACGCCTCTATGTCATTGCACTCCCATGTAACATAAGAAGTTACTGAAGGGCATGGTACTAAATCAGTTCGGCCAAAGCGATCTACATATGAAAAGTCATGATTTCTCTCATAAAAAATATTTCACTAAAATATAACACAGTGTTTTGTGAAATGAGAATGTTATTGCAATAGTATGAAGAAATCCTGATAATTATTACTGTACACAGGTTAACCACACCCTGAATGTTAAATTAATGGATTTGTTAAAAGGACCAAGAGAAGAAACTTAATCCTAGAAGAAAGCAACTGTTCCCTACCTTTACATATATTTAAAAGATCCATTTACCCATATCTTTTCTTGCATGGGAAAATGCTATCACAAGAATAGAAAAAAAGACATATTTCCATCTGCCACTTGTTCTCTCTCCTCCTTATTTTTCATTCCTTTTATATATTTACCTATTAAATCTTAGTCTTTGACTTTCTTCTCTTTCACTCCAATCGTGCTGAAGATAGGGAAGTTAAATACAGGTTTATCTTTAAGAAAAAGCATCTTGTTATCTTCTGAACAGATCTACTGATACTCACTCCCATACTCCACCCCTCTGGGCGAAAGTAACTGTGCAATACCTTAGGCAATGTCACTTTATGCAAAACTTCACAATGCTCTTTAAGTCATGTCATCTTGTAATTATATTTTTTCCCTGTTGTGAAATAACAGATGAAAAAGAGGCACTCATCCCAGAAGATTTAAATAGAGGTAATGGAAATAACTCTGCATAGTCTAGTATCTGTAGAATGAATTTTCCCATCCTGCAAAAGCTGTAGACATCAGAAGTGTTTTTTCTTTCTGCACCAGGAACCAAAGAGCCTGTGACCAATGAATCCCTACAACGGGAGGAGGCTCAGACAAGGTGGACAAGGGGGAGGGCCCATGAAATTCGGGAATAACCCAGGGTGTGACCAACCACAGGCACTGCACCGAAAGCTGTGGCGGGTGACCTTGTTTTAGGCAGACAGCTATGCCTGTTGAAAGGATCTGCTGAGTCCTCTGACTTCATCTCGGTTGAGTGGACCAGCTGGCATAAATGTTTCTCCCTGAGTTCATCCAAAGAGTGTGAATATTTCCCTGAGACTGCATGGGGGAAGAGGCTCAGCCCAACAGAGAGCAAAAAAATTGAAGAATTGCCAAGTGAGCCATGGGCTTGAGCTGGCTTCAACCCACATATTCCTTCCTGGGGATTGGTAGAACCAGTGTCCTGATGGTGAGCATGTTATAGGGACTGATAATGGGGATCACGGGTATCTCAACTGCGATAGTTTGCTAAGCGCAACACACACTTGTGTTGTGATTTCAGCATAGTGCTGTAGTAGGCTGCTAAATCACAAATCCATGATAACATCAAATATCTTCAAAGAAGTAAATGTTGATATTAAACATTGCACTCTGCAGGTTGCAATATCTAGAAGAACCTGGTCAGAGAGCACTGGGATCTGACAGACTCTCTGGGCTCCAAGGTTATACAAACACCTCAGATGATAGATGCAGCTCTGTCTCAGAATCCACATGACGAATAGTCTGATGGTTTATGTCCCTTAGGATATAGTAAGAAATAATTTTAAGTCCTGCTCTGAGTCAGGCCTGTCTGTGTCATCAATTACAGTCTGGGCGTAAAAAAAGACCTTCCCAATGTAGCTCCCATTCCAATCAGTAGAAAGTTCCAGTTTCACCACACATTTGATGTTCAAAGGCAGATTTATTCCCCCTCAACTAGGATGATGACAGTAACTTTAACATGATAAAGACAAAATTTGAATCTGCAGACTGAAGTGTCTATTACCCCATTATAAATTAAACAAATGTCACAATTGGGCCCAACACAGAAACCACATTTCCAAACATTTTAAGTGATGAACGACCTCAGGGGGAAAAAAAAGTAGATAATTTTGGTTTAATCCCAAATAATAGGGAAATCAACCTGGGCATCCAGGCCCTCATACCCTTCATGGAAGAAATGCTTCACCAGAAACATTTACTTTTGGAGAATATTTACACTACCCAAAGCTCAGAAAATGCTGAGACTTAAATATCCCTCAGCACTCTTATATGAAGAAATGGAATCATTTGATCTTGGTCAAACCAGAAATCAAACCCTGAGCAAAACAGAGCCATGTGCTTTTTAGCATCTCATCACAGGAATTAGGAAACTCCAGAAAACATACATAATATTTCATACTATATTATACTTATACTCCAAATATTTTCATTTTAATTTTCAGGACAGTATTGACACAATTACCATATTTTTAGACACTATAGAACATTTTATTGCAAACACTAATATGTTCTTTATAGTTTCTAGTTTTACTTGTAAATTCTGACACCTCTCATTTTGACCACATGATATTAAAAGACTGAATTAATCATTTCATCACTCTGCACTCAGAGCACAGATGGAGAAATACATCTGGGTAAACAATATAAAAGAAGATAGATTCTTTAAATATTTCCTTATGATAGCAGATAAAACATTTTGGGGAAAAAAAAGTTGATGAGATCATGAAAATTATTTAAAACTGCTTCTTCTTTCTTCCCAGAGATAGAGAATATCATTTCCATATTCTAATCAAGCTTAAGAGCATACAGCTGAAGGTCACATTCAGCTCTACCTCTTCCAACAAATGAAATGCTCTGCTACCATTTAAACAGTCCTCTTTACTTCCCATGGTTTTAGAGTGACAGTATTTCCAGAAAACACAAATAAGCAAGCAGAGGTTGTACGTTACTATGCAGAACTTAAAAGGTAATTGAAAGTTTCTGGAGTACTTCACTTCAGAAAATTGTGCAATCACTTCTGAATTGAAGTGCTTGTAATAATACACAAAGCTCTAGCAATTAGAATCAGGAAGAGAGGTGCGAGATAATTAGTGATTTGGGGGAAAAATCTAGTTAATAGGAAGTATAGCACATCAACCAATCAGTATTTAAATCTACCCTAAGATATCCTCAATTAATTAAAAACTATGATGTTAAAAAGCACATTTCCATACTAATAAAAACTTCAAAAGTGACTAATGATCAGGAACCATTCCAGTATCAATGCTAACTCAAGATAACGCTTGGGTGCCAGTGTCAAGGAAAAAAAGATGCAATTAAAGCCTCTGCTCCCCAGCCTTTCAGCAGTGATTTCCTGAACATTGTTTCCAAACTCTTCAAATTAGCCTCTGGCTAATATTTTACTTTCTTTGGCTAGTAAACACCTGCTAAAGTGTCTGAAAGGTAGTAAAGCATGCACTCAATACATCATATACATATATATGTGCATATATATGTATATATACACATTTGTCTACAGGTCTTTGTTTTCCAAAGATGGAATTTCATGCTCTGTTCTCTTCTTTGGTGACATGATCAGGATAGAGGTTTCAAATGGAATATAGACTCTTCAGTCCAAAGGCAGAACCCCCACCCACCCGCACTGTGTTACCTACAGTCTCCCAATTGCCACCCTTTTCTTTGACAGCAGCCCTCAGATCCCTGTCCTCCCTTAGGTGCTGAAGTTATCCCATATACAGGCATATTTTCAATTTCTGTGCAGCTTCCTTGTTCCTCGCAAGATATGCACCAAAGTTTTCACAAAGAAGGTACCTATACTTTTCAGCAGTGACGGCTAGATGTTTTGAAAGATTTAAAAGAATAGACATTTTTATTCCTTGGTGAAAAATTTATTTTCAAATGAATTTTTTTAGGCTATTAATCTAAAGCAGATTCAAAAGACTTAGGGAATTAGTTAACTTTAAAAAGCAGCTATTGTGCATGTCCTGTAATTGCTATTCATCACATTGTCAAAGATTTTTAATATGTGGAATTACTACACAGATTAAAAGCTCTTGAAGTATGTCTCAATAGAAGAGGCTATCATTCTATTGTATCATTATCTGCTATTAATATTTCAATTAGAGAGCATCACTGAGTCCTTTGAAGAGACATAAGTGTTCACAAAATGAATTCCATTATTGATAATGTTCCACTACCATGACACAATGTCCTTATTTTATTCCTACATCTAATAACCTCCCACAAAATTTTAAAGGGAAAAGTTCATCTGCTGTAGAAAATACATGACTTGGGAGAGTGAAATCTCCTAACCCCTACTATTTTCTGAGAATGAATGCTAGGGCTTCCTAGACACTTTGTGTAGCCAGGGTATGATCTC
>JAUBNY010000172.1:1506113-1518787 GCA_032275445.1 Crypturellus soui | reverse complement strand
ATCTCCTAACCCCTACTATTTTCTGAGAATGAATGCTAGGGCTTCCTAGACACTTTGTGTAGCCAGGGTATGATCTCACTCAAAAAGTGTTTCATCCAACCAGTAGCTCAAAGGGATTGATAGGCAGCAGCACACACTAACAGTCCTCCCTAGAACATCAAACACCAGCACTTTCAGACATCGTCTCCAGTATGAGCAGGTTTCACATCTGCATTCTGCTTTTCCATTTTAATAGACCAGTTGATCAAGCTCAAATCAAATGGCCTTGCAACAGGTCATTTAATGTGAAACTTTGTTAGGGCAGCAGGAATGATTGTGTTGGGGTTTTTCACTTGCTTCTTGGAAGATAGAGTTTGTTCATTATGGTAGAACTTACAGCCCAATTTTCATCACAGGAAGGTTGATAACCAAGTTCCTGTGCAGCTGGTAGATCGGCAGACTCCTCTCGGGGGAGAGATGGGCTGCTGATGGACTGCAGCTACCTACAGACGGCATTCATATGAAACCTCATATTAAACATCAGAAAGTTGCACCTACATTTAAGTTCTGTTTGATGTTAAATAATTAAAACTATTTGAATTAAGATTATTTTTAAGAAACATAAAGCAAATTACTAATTTAAACATATCGGTGGGGAGGGGAAGAGCTTGAGGAATAAAAGACTAGGAGCTTGCACTGGCTTGTTCAGTAGCTCTCTGCCCTTTCCACCATTTCCCTCTCTAGGGCTTTTTCCATGAATTCGTGATCGCCACGATTGAAACACACACCTTACGCGCTGAGCTCTCCTCGATTATTTGAAAGATATTTCAAACTTCCACACAGGCTCTACATGAAACATTGCCCAGGTAACACACACACTCAGCCCACTCACACTTTGCATTTACAGGGGCTTCTCTGCTAGCTGAGCTCTCTCCGCAGGAACACAGAAAGTAGGAAAGAGATGCACAGATCCTCGCAGCAAGAGCAAGGTGTGCCCTGCCTTCTCTGCAAGCTACACTAGCAGCTATTAGAACCTGCATTTTATTGCATTTGAAGCTTTGAAAATTTCCATACAAAAAATAAGGAAATATTTTCCATACAGCTTTTCCACAGAGCTGCTTCCATATAGTTTTAGGGTAAATCATCTTCATTTTTTTGCCAATACCACCTCCCTCCAAAGGTATGCCACACTATCTGGCTAACAGGTCTACCTCATGGTATAATTAATTTGCCAACACCTGTATCAGCAAAGGTCCATACTCTTGCTGCCTCTGTTTTTATTCCCCATTTGGGGACACTGAAGGACATTGTTCTACTGAACAAGCTGGTCTTCTGCAAGTGGGTTCCTGCTGATACACGTGGCACTCCGGCAGAAGAGGGCTTGGTGCAGTAGAGTACCCAGGTGTCCATCCAGTGTCAGCAAAACAAGGCGTGTGCAAGTTTAACCTCGGGAAAGTCGATGCTGAGAGAAAAAATGGGCAATTACAGTCACTTCGAAGCAGACGGTAGCAATGTGCACACTGAGAGGGACACCCCGAAGAGTGCACCAGCCTCGGACCATCTGCACTGCGGTGATGGCAGTTATGTTTCCTCCAAAGTATGAGAGCATTTTACTAGTCCCAAATTCCCCTATTTCTTTTGCTGATGTATATGCCAGGAATAAACAGGAAGAGCTTTTAGCATCTTTTCTTCCAAACCATGACAGAGCAAGCCATAGAACAACATTTCAATTCGGTTTTGACACAGATGTTGATTCATTTGCTACCTCTGGACCAAGTACAGGATAGACCTTATGGAGTTAGGCAGTCTTTTAGAGCAAATGGTAGTGGGCTGAAAGAATTTGAACTGAATAAACTGGGCCTCACAGAATTTGCCTGCATGTGTGCATGTGTGTATACACCTAAAAAAACACCACTGTTTTGGAGGAAGAAAAAATGATTTCTATTGGAAAAAAATGTGTTTTTCACTTGCACCTTGCTAGAATATCATATATTTGGTTTTTAACAAGTAAAGATTTAGAGAAAAAAAAAGACTCTTTAAAACTCTTTAAATGGAGGTGGAGGAAACAGATGAAGATAAGTTACATGTAAGAGCAGATAGCAGAAATGGTTGCTGAATAAGTCCATAAACAAGAATGTGTGGCATCGTACTCTAGTGGCCAGTGTCAAGCTAAAATCTGTACTAAAATTCTCCACATAGTTTGTTGTTTTCTAGTCACTTTTTCCTGTATCTTAAAATATTTTTTCCTCTCCGAACTGTTGGATGATTACACATAGCAACAATAAAAGAAAAACTGCAAAAAAAAATGAACCCAAGAGAAACTATAGAAAAAACAATATAGCCATGTATGTAAAGTCAAGTTCAAAGCATTTCTCTGCTAATTCCTACAAGGTCCTCATCTTACAGTACATTTCACAAACACGAGATGTTTTTCAGAACTGAGTTGGTTGCTCTTTAAATATCTGTATCACATGATTAGAAAGTACAACATCATCAAGATAAGAAGGATTTTGCATTTCTTGACCTTTTTCCTACTAATTTTAGGCAGACAATTTAATGTGAAAATCACACGCCATGTCATGGAATAAATCCTTTTATGCCTGCGCAAGTAAGATTGCCGTATAGGTGGAGACATTAATAAGCATGAAAGCACTCGAACGGCAGAAGATTAGATGATATCTGTATTCACACTGGATGACTTTATTCATTAACAATTTGCTCTTCTGGAAAAAGACGTTCAAGAAGTGCTTGCATATCTGCTGTAAGAAGTATTTGACAGTGCAAGTCTTTCATTTTCAGTTACCCAACTTACATATAATTGCCAAAAGGTGGCATTCACTGCTCTGGTGGCATGTTGTTTGCTGTGATATAGTCAGTGAAAGAGTTACAGACAAACTCATCTCTTCACCAAATAGGCCCTGGCTTGCAAAAACTGCAGTGCCGGTAATGTTTTATTTCAGAAGCTTCTTTCCTGCTGTGCAATATGTTGCCTGAGCATCACATCCTCCCTAAGCTGTTTGCAATGGTACCTCTGTCCTCTCTCAAGGACCATCTTCTGACCCCAAGCCATTAATAAATTCCTTAGCCAGGACAGGCTGACAGTTTCGATCTACAACTGTCTAGCTTTGTTTTAAAAATAACCTCTTTAGCACAGAGAGCATCTTCAGCACTGAGTTTGTGGAGCGCTTGATATATAGGCTCTTATATCAGTCATTTCAGTACAAATTTATACCACAAAGCATCATTTGCTGTTAACACACCAAGCCTGGGCTGCTACAGGTGCCAGCAAAGAAGTATTGCCTGAGCTGCCCCACTTAGAAACTTCACAGTGGATTAAAAACTTAATCTCAAATTCTTTGAACACTCAAAATCCTCATTAACTTCCATCCATGACTTGTGTACTAGGAAGTAGAAGCTTGAGATCCCAGGTCAGAAGCTCACCGAGCTGCTTGTTTCTGATCTGTTGTGACTGTTTTCTCGCATCAGTGAAACTAACCCTGTCACAAAGCAGGATTCAGTGCAGAATTTATGGGAGATGATTATTTCTTCATATAGCTTGTGAGAGTGTTTAGCTCTAACACCACATTAAGCATGTGTCACAAAGGAAAAAGTGAATTTCTAAACTTGAGGAGGCCCTCAAGGGCCTCCTGCAGAGGCATCACAGTACATTTTTATGGACTATGTTTCTTTTCTCCTTCCGACTCATGTGCAGCCCTGGGCAGTGAGGTTCCCTCGGACCACAGCAGCTATGGCTGGGAAAGCATGCTCAGAAAAGAGCAACACAGCAACACACAGCAGCAGATCCAAGTTCTGCCTTTGTCATTTCACAACCCCGAGCACGAGGTAGATAGGATGGGAGATGTATTTTCTTACCCAATGCATTTCCTGTGAAGCATCAAACCACTCCTAGTGGAGTCAATTAAAACATAAATAGACGAGTTTGACTTGAAGCAAGTGTTAGTCATACAAAATAATAGTGCTTTTTGGGGGGGTTGTTTGAGAATTACAGCTATCACATACTTTTTTTTTTCTTGTTGGTGATATCTCCATTTAAACTCTCTATGCTCCACCAAATCTGTAGCTTTAGTTCAATAATCTATATGGTATGACAAATCACAGTGCCTGTAATTACATCCGCAATTTAGAAACTGCAAGGGTGGCCTGCTCGGAACTGACAGAGTACAGTATTTGGAAACATAAAAAGGGGAGTATATACATATGTATGTATATACACACACACACATACGTATACAACATTTATAATTATTACATTTCTACTGAATAGACCTGTCTGTGGCATGAGCTAAAAATCACATAAACTTAGTGGAAAGATCTCAAAATATTTCACAAGATTCTCGTTTTTCAATAAATTCAGAACTACATCATAAACTACCCATATAGCTTCAACATTACTCTAGCTTTGCGTGACAGAGCTCTGGGTTAAAACACTTTTGAAGTGAGGGGACGGTATTTGAACGGGGTAAGTCAACGGCATGTTGCAGCACCCCTACAGAAAGATCTCTAAGAATAGCATCCTGGGGTTTGTGGCTGCTTCCTCCTGCCTTCCGGCCTTGCAAAACCCTGCGAGGCTGCCTCAGTACTCACAGCTACGCCACGCAAGACGTCAGGTTGTGCAACTGGTCCCAAGGAACTGGACTCGCACTAGAGTGAGGCATCAGGTTCTCCGTGCCGAGGGCCTCCACCCATGCAATTGTCCTAGCACCCTGTCCCCGTGTCCTCTAGCTGCACATCCACCAGCTCCAGCTCCTTCCGCTCAAGGATGTTGTAGTGGAATTTGGTTAACTGCTCTTTTTTATCACATTGTGGAACAAACACGTTTTCTCTCTATTTGTCTCATCTTTAACACTAACAGAAGCAAAGTTTGTTCTGTCACCTAAGCAAATAGATGCAACTCCAAAGAGATGTCCAAAAGCAGAAATGTTGAGTTACTGGAGAAGTCCCGCACTGCACAGCTGACTGATGTTTGAAGTGAAGAATCATATTGATCTGTGCAGTGCTGACCTGAGAGCAAAGGCCACCTAAGATTTAAACTAGAAGCAAGGACGTGGGGGAAACCTAGTAAGTTTTGAGTGAATCTCTGAGAATGAGAATCAATCAATACAAGATTAGAAAAATTAAATAACACCATGAGGAAAAAAAAGGAAATATATAATTAGAAGGGAAACATGAGAGAAAAGATGCTACAATAAGGAGTTTAGCAGCCAGAAGAAAAGAGCAATAGAATATTTTGCTGTTTTCTGTCAGGTACTATCTAGCCATCACTGCACCAAGATGCTGTAACGTTGCAAACACAATGTGCTGCTCAGCTCTGCACACAATCAGTGCTTTAGCTGCACACACATTAAGCCAACAGCCAAGCTCCCACCTATAAAATGAGATTCCTATTTGCCTTTTTTATTCTGTGGTGCATTAACAAGGAACAAGTTAGTGTTTTATCAAGGAACAAAGGACCGAGGAATGGAAATGCACATTCACATCTTCTGAAATTGTTGATTATGCTTGGTAAGGCCAAAGCACCTAAACCGAAACACCAAGAAGCAGAATAAAGACTAGATAAAAGAAGTTGCTCTTTCACTCGTACTCTCACCGAAGCACCACGGAGCCTGCTCCACATCACTGTGATGTAAATGGGGCAGCGGAGGTGGTGCTTTATCTTAAGCCTTTTACTCTCAGAATTTTACATAAAAATAATGTAATTACTTGCATTCAATAACTCCCCCATTTCCTAAGGCAAGGCATTCAAAATATATTGCTAGCATTAAACACCTAAATCCATATGTGGACACCTAAATCAAGGAGTTGTTTCTCCTGAAATGCAGAGTGTATGAAGACTCCAACTGATTCCTTTTTAGGCTAAGCTTGTATTACCTTGATCTTGGCCAAAAAATGAAAGAATCACTTGTAGCCTCAGAGTTTGCAAGCCTGCAGTGTTATCATCTGCACATTGCTCTTCTCACAACCATCGGCCGACCAAAGAAAGAAACAGAATCGCTGGAAAAACCCTAATACATCATCTTCCTTTAAGCACATATGGACCCAAAAGCAGCTACAGCAGCAAGCCAACACATAGAAACACTAAAGAGGGGTTAGATCCTCCTTGTAGTTCACAGCAACTTTCCTGGACAGGTAAAGAGGGGCCAGAAGCAGAGCTGACAGATCAGCGACGCAAAGATGCAGCATTGCTCACTCAAGGGAGGGCTTCACTGATCTCTGCTCGCTCCAACCTATTTAGAATCCTGTGTCCAGGTAAAAGAAGGATTTTATCTTCCATCAGCTCTAGTACACAGCCAAAAAAAAGACACAAAATCTCTAGGCAGTAGTCTTAGCAATTGGTAAGTAGTTTTTTAACATTTTTATGATTTTTTTTCTATCCAAAAAAAATTCTAGAAGTCTGGTAGCCAAAGAGATGGCAAGGCAGGGAGGAAGAGAAAAGGACACAAATAGTGGTTGGTTTTCTTGCAAGACTCCGAAAGCAATAGTTAATATCTCTGCTTCAAGGTATTCAGATTCAACATGCACAC
Organism: Crypturellus soui; assembly: GCA_032275445.1. Classification (NCBI taxonomy): domain Eukaryota; kingdom Metazoa; phylum Chordata; class Aves; order Tinamiformes; family Tinamidae; genus Crypturellus; species Crypturellus soui. Next base: position 1,512,266 of record JAUBNY010000172.1, on the reverse strand, counting down.
GCTTGCTTTTCTCTGTCCAAACTGCAGAAATGCCCTAGCACCAGTGCCCCTCTTGCATTGCGAACACTAAGGGGAAAATAAGTATCATCATCCTCAACCTCTTATTCACCAATACAGATGAAATCAGTAAGAAACCCACCTACAATATGTGTGAGTTTCTGCCCAGCTTTACTGTGTCTTAAAAGTATGCATCTAGTTTTTTTTGATCTTATACTTTTATTTACAGAAGTCAAACAGCAAATAACCAAGCAAACACCATCACTAAGACACACGTTGTCTGAGTAGGAAGTAAAGCAGGATTTAAAATTAGTGTCAAGAAAAGACATGTGCCACACTAATGGCTCGACACAAGCGACCTGCTCATGCGCTGGATTAAATCACCACTCTGCTGTTTTAGCTGGGGCATCCCTATGTGAAACACCAGAATACAAGGAGAAACTGCTCTTCCCCTGCTCTCCCTTAGCCTATTACTTAAAAGCAGCACTATGGGGCTGCCCAGAGAGCAGCGTTTTGAAGGTGACACTGCTCACAGCCGCCTGCATGCAAACCCTAGGAAATGTGCAGAACATTTGCTTTGCACCCTCCTGAGCCCTGGTGTGTAGAAGGATTAGCAGCCGAGCAGGTTTAAGAGGTGTCATGATTTCAGAGCACCTATGCAAATAGACGGCAAGAGACTAAATAAAGACAGTTTTCTTAAATAGTCTATGTAAGAAAGTGGAGTAAAAAATAAATAACTACTGTTTTATTATGAACAAGTCTGACGGGTAGGTCAATGAAAGAGAACTGCTTTCCTTTTCCAAAATGCAAATTTTACTTTAAAGTCTTCACATATGCCACTGTAGATGATGGAAATGCAGACTCCCTTCAAATCTTTAGTACTCTTCCTACTCTCTCTTTCCCCCACATGGATATAGAAATGAGGGGGCTGCACTTCCTATCTGTTCTCATTAATTAAGCACTAAAGGTTTTTTAGATTTTAAATGCTAGTGGAATTCTTCTGCTCATAAAAAAAAGTTCTGCTGCATGTTCAGTGAACTTAAAATTGGAGTCCAAGAACTGAGTGTGCCCCATTACATAAACTTTTTACACACACTCACAAGAAACCCGTATTTAAGAAAACAAAGATTTCATCTGAAGCATGGTGTTTATGATATGAAACAGGAGGTTTCTGGCATGATATTTTCTGATGCTGACTTGACATCTTACTTGTTATGACTCTGAGAAATGATCACAGAAAACTTTATTGCTGACTCAAGATTTTTTTTTAAAAAAGCACACAAAAATAAAAAAGAATGAAACCTTGTCTAGAAATACAGAAATTCTGAGACACAAATGGCTAAAACTGAAAGGCAAAGCAGCACCCTCTTCATTAATCAGTACAAGTATTTGGGGAGAATAACATTCAGAAAATCAATGTGTAGTCAAAAATTTTACATTTAAAAAATACACCTAATTCTGCATTGCCTGGGGAATTGCTATTAAACATGAGATCATACATATGGATTTTCAGTGTGCTTAATAAATCAAAGCCATTCTCACATATATCTAGATAAATTATTTTCCTATCATAGACATTTATGGCTGCCTTTTAATCTATATTCTAGCACCTATCAGTGTTAATAAAGACAGCAGTTGTTGGTGGATTTTTTTGTTGTTTGTTTGTTTGTTTTTCTTTTTAATTTTAGTTTAAAAACATCCATCCTTGACTCTGATATACTTGAAAAATAAGGAGAATATAATGCTTGTTTCTGACTGTTGGATTTATGTACTTCTGGCCATGATATTTGTATAAGTAAAACCAATGTAAATGTTATCTCCTGTTATTTAGCTACCAAAGTGGAACTGTAGCTTAACTTCTATATAACATCTTTATTCGAAAGCTAAAGAACACTCTTTTCTATGTCATCATTAAATACATAAGTGATTGAACAATTGCCATTTCTGAGACACAGCTTTTCAGCCAAATGACCATTGTTTTACTCCAAAACGTCTAGCTTAAAAGCCAGGAAAGCAGCAGCACAGACCTCGTTTCCCTCCCCATGTGCATCAAGGATCCCTGTTGCTCATTACGCTTCTGGCTCCAATAGCCTTTCCCCAGCCGTGCGGAGCCGTCCGCTCCCCACTCGCTCCGACTGCACAAGGTAAACTTTGGTGCAGGGCAGCTGTGGGTTCAAGGACACAGTTCTGGTTAACACAGAGAAGTGCAAGGAAGATAACGTGGGATTTTTGAAGCCCACATTACCCTCTCAAGCCTTGCAGGTGGCAGCGGCAGTGCTTTCCTTTCCTTTGGCACTAGCCTTTGCTTTAGCAGAAAGGTAAATCAATGCTATCGTATGTAGAAATATCAAAGTAAATGCTCGAAAATTGCAGTATTAACATTTCAGAGTCTGAAAGTATCTCATTTAAAATGATTTCTTTTTAATAAAAAATATATCAAGCCTGATCATTAAAAATAAGAATTTGAAACACAAGATAAGCTATCAGTGTTATGTCTTTTTTTATAGTGAACTTCAGTCCTTCTGTGTCATTTTAACCCAGACATAGGAATGACTAGAACAATTGCAGCTAAGAGAAACAGTAAAAACCTATTTAATTGATTTTTATTGTCCAAGCTGTAAAATGACAGCAATATACAGAAAATGTGGAGATGCTTTGAAATTCCAATTCAAATAATAGGAAGCCACTAATGATGATTTAGTGATGTGCTTTAAGGCAGACAAAACATGGTGCTGCATTTTTAGATTTGATTCATCAACACAAATAAGAATACCATTTTCTTTCAATTCTGTGCTTTCCCTACATCCCCTAATAGTAAAACACATCTTGAATTTAGCAGAAGATAAGCAATCCAGGGAAAATGTGGTAAAAGAGCAGAATATTTTTTTACACTTGAATAAAAACATAACAAACAGGGAGCCACACAAGAGTCTTCTCGGGGTAACACAGAAATCTGGCCTGTGCCACAGAGCATGGCACCAACAGCCGCAGGCTCAGGGTGCTGCAGGAGGAGACGATCCCTGGAGAAGGACACAGGAGCACCGAGCACTAAGGAGCACTAAGGTGTTAGAACACAAGCTTTCCCAGCAGCCAGCTTGGGATACTGCTTCTACATTAAAATTCATGTGCTTTTCCTGCTCAGACACCACCTCCTCAGCAGCCCCTTCCCTTTAGGCTGCCACGTGGGAAGGAAGAGGTCGCAGCGAGCGACCCCCAACATTTCAGCTTCCAGGAGCGCCAGGGAGCACCACAGTGGCCCCGTGAGCGCGAGGTCCCTGTGCCTTTCGCGTTCCCGGCTGCGCACAAGCATCCCCAGAAAGCTGCCCGGATACAGAGGCGGAATGACAGAGCAGGTGCCGCGCGCAACGCGAGCGAGCCGGCTGCACCGCACGCCTCCCACCGCGCTCGCTCTTGGTCACGGAAAGCAAAGCACAGGGCATTGCGTCTTCTCCTCTTCCCCACGTGACTCTGTGCTGCAGGCTGGTGCAGGGCTGGTTTGGGCGCTGGGGGCAGAGGCGCCTCCAGGCAGCTCGGCCAGGTCGCGCTCCCCTCCACAGGCCCGGAGTCGCGCCGGGCGCTCCCTTGGGACGCATCCTCCAGCCGCCCGCTCGCCCCTCGCTCAACTCGTTCATCCCTCTCTCCCTCGGCGCACTCATCCCCCATATTTCACCAGGTTGCGCACGCTGCAAAGCAACCTGCAGAGCACTCGAGAGGCAGCTGCAAATGGGAAAACGAACCCAGGGAGCAGTTCTCTGCCCCATGGATCACCCCACTCCCAACTCCCGGAACAGGCTCAAAGTGACCCAAGCTCTTCCCCAACTTGGCTGAATTAACATGAAGCTAGACAGGAGAAATGCTGTGAATATCCTAATGTCTTCTGCTGTGAAACATTATTTAAGTTATTCAGCTGGGGGCACAAAATATTTTGTTAAGAAGACTTAGCAACACAGGGCTGTTGTCTCAGTAAGACCCCTAATACAGTAGTACAATAAAAATACAAATACTGTGCCCTTTCCCCAAATAATCCACAGCTGCCAAATCAGAAATCCATTGTGATGTATATCTCTACCCTTAATTTAAACTGAGGAATCTCATATACAGTTTGTTGAGAACAAATCACCTCTTCGTCTCGGTTTGGGGGATTCCTTCTATCTTTGTAATATCCTCTGATGGTGAGAGGAAAGGTGGAACATATTTAAAGATTGGTGCTTCAGGGAAAAGTGCTTTTAGTTACATTCTTAATCTTACCATAAAGTCTCAGTCCTGAATTGTAAACACTTAGCTTGATTAGCAAAAGAAGGCAATTATTACTCTTCCTTTAAAAAAATAAAAATATATTTTGAAAGAGGACATAAAAACTCTTTTTTTCCACAGTGAAAGTATTCAGCAGCTGAGGTCCTTCTATTGCCTCTCAAGGAGATGCCTCAACTGTGCCAAACAGGACAGGAAACATTAGACCTGGGATTCAAATTAGCTGTCAAGAAACACCAGCATCAATCTGAATTAACAGCACAATTTGAAATGAATTCTTGACCCACCCTTGACAATAACAACAGTTTTACTCACATTATAACAATATTTAAAATAGCTCTGCAACTTTGTTTCTTTACCCAGGTGACAACAGAAAATAAGGTTAAATGAAAAAACTCGACACGTTTTCAGACAAGAGAAACTGTCTAAACTACTGACATTTTTCAGCTTTGTATTTTTAATCCAAAAGATTTGTACAGCATTTTTTTAATAACTTACAGCATCAAAAGGAAAATAAATGCATAGCGTCAATACCTTAGAATATAACCTCCCCTTGTCGCAGAAGAGTTCAAAGTCATAAAGTGCTGTAGATAGGAACACACATCAGACAGATCATCTAGGAACTAACTTATTGTTCTGGTTTATTCAATAATATTCCAAGTGTAGGACATTAAATAAAAACCTCACAGACAATGGGTAGGACTAACAATGGCTTTGTTCTTTTTTTTTTCCTATTTTTTCCTCCTCTTGTTTTTTTAAGAATGCTGAGACGTATCAATTGAGCCAACTACAGTTTTATTTTGGATACCAAAAAATAAAAAAGAAGCTCGAAGGAAGAGACTAGCGCCCTGCCCTGGCCTTGGAACAGCTGCATCAGGTGCCAGCCTGGATTCGGCCCTAGGGCCACGAGGGAGGAAACAGGATGCGGCTCCTGCTGGGGAGCCGAGCTGGGCCCGGAGGTTGGTGCTCCCTCCGCTCCAGGACTTCCTGCTCTGGTCGCGGTTCTACAAGTCGCCGGCGCGAGGGAAGATCCGTCCGGTCCCGGAGCGGCTCCTCGGAGGCCGGCGCTGGCAGCACCGGGCGGAGGTGTCGAACAGGGGCAGAGCTGCCACCAGCTGCCTCTCCGTGCATGTCCCGAGCAAGGGGGTTTCTCAAGCACTCTAAGGACATAAAAAGGGTCCTGCTCTCCCTGCTCCCTCCCATGGTCCGAGTGCACTGCCCTTCAAGCCAGGCAGGAAAATCCAAGCTTTCTGTGGCCAAATCAGCTCTTGCATTCATATTTTTCCCCTGAGCTTGGATTGCCAGGTGGTTCACTGCTACTGTCTTCACTGCTCCTTTATTTTAAAATTCATTCTTCCCCACCCATATGCACCGGTGAAAGAAAATAAAGGGGCCTCAAACTTGTAAGAAAAATTAAAGCAAAATGCAACCAAGCAGTTTGGTAATAGAGTAGATTCCACTGTAATTCTCATTTTCCTGTGATCCTTCTGGCTAGGCCCTTTCTATAACCAAACATTGGGGAAAAACAGATGATGAGAAGACTTCAAATTTTCTCCCACAAAATAATAATGACCAGTCGCCAACAGATCTCTCTCCCCAAAAGTTGTGCTTAACATAACCGTAGACACTTAACACAAATATGCAAAATCGCTCTTAGGCTTTTGCACTGCCAGGACGCCTAAGACACATGTGCATGTTTGTGCTTAACAGCGTAGCCCTCGAAACCGATGCACATTTCAGTTAATTCTTTGCAACTAAGCACCGAATTTCAAAAGTTTTCTCATTTAAAAATACTTGAACACTTTTATAAACTAATGAGAAATATTGTCATTTAAGTCATTAATTCAATCCCAGCCAGCTCTGGTTGGGAAATTTTTGAGAGGAAGTAGACACAAATTATATATA
>JAUBNY010000172.1:1452935-1495486 GCA_032275445.1 Crypturellus soui | reverse complement strand
GCCTGCGCCGCGCGCCTCGGCCCGGCGGGGCGCGGAGCCCGCGGGACTGGGAGCGGGAGCGCGGCGAGCGCGGAGGCCGCCCCGCCGGGGCCACACCAGGCGCCCCAGCTCCGGGCGCCCGGGACGGGGCAGCTTTTACCGCGTGCTGAGTCCTGGGGCGGGTTCCGCTCTCGGAGCTGGGGTCGCTCCCTACGTGCACGAGTAACAGCGTGAGCTATGAGCAGGGGCTTCGCAGGAGCTTCACCTGCGGGTGCGGTTTCAAATAAGCAGCGCTTTTGTCTTTGGGGATGACATGGGCAGTCCTGCGCAGTTCTAGAAATCCATGTGAAGTGCAACCGCTTTAACAAAAGAAACTTACATTCTACCAGGGATTTAACTAGAGCTAAAGTTTTTTCATTGTCGGATAAGATTGTTCGGCAGAATCAACTGTGACTGTCTCCTTTTCCCAATATGCATAAAAGTGTATTGTGTAGTTGCTCTAGAATGAGGAAAATATCATGCGCCTCTGATTTTTTTTTTTTTTTTAATTAACACATGAAATTAAGCCCACATAAGTAAGAAGCAGAATGCCATGAATTTGCTTGCATCAATGCAGGATTCATTCCCAGTGGATATTTTTCTTAACCAAGCATGCAGTAGAAAGAGCATCACGTAAGAAAACATGAAAGAAGAAACACTGACATTTGGTAAAGGTGTATTATTTTCCAAGCTTATCTCAGGATGAAAAATAAAATCTTAACTCCTTTATATTGCTTTATATCACTTGCTCAGAACTTTAGGTTTAATGAAAGATCTTTGCCACGCTGAGCTTTGATAGGTACTTTGATACTTGCCTATTTACATGACCTGAATATGAACATATATGTTCTCAGTCAGGTTGTCTGGTATATTAAAATTAATCTATGCATATTCAAACTATGAAAATAAGTACATTTCTGTCCTTTTTCAGACAGTTCCATACAAAGAATAAGACTATGTGAGAAGCAAGTGTTTGGTTAATACAATCATCTTACTGGTCCCACTACTTTTTCTAAAGGTGTTGAAATTTAGTTTTAGTCCTTGGTTCATGAGTAGAGTTTCACAGAAAGAATGAGGGAAAAAAAGGTTAACACTTTTGTTTGATCGATTTTCCTGAAGGTTGATGGGAGGTGAAATAGAAGAGAAAGGAAAATATACAGAAACTCTTATTCTTTAACGCTTTTCAAGAAATGTCTTATAATACATTTGCTTTTATCAATATTTTTGTTTCCTTGATTTATGGTAGTGTTCATCTTTGTATTGACTCTTGCTTTTATAAATATAATCGTGGGCTGCAAAGCTCTGGGTGTTTGTCAAGGAATCTTGTCCATTTAGTTGCGATACCTCCCTGAGACGCTCAAAGACATTTGACGTGTTTGATCCCTGGGAGGGAGAAAAGGTGGAATCCAATTACCTCGACTCTCCTACACCCTCAGCGGGGAGGGAGAGGAGCTTCTGAAGACCCACAGAGGGTGACTGTGTCCTCGAAGTGCTCAGGGCGCTCCTTTCTTCCCACTGACCGTGGGCTCCCGCCACCAGCAGACCAGGCCGGCCTGTGGTCAGCGCAGATGTCCTCTAGGGAAGTCCTTGGTAAAGCCGGTGACACGACATGCACACATGTGCTAGCCTATCTGCAGCATGGGCACTAATGAAACTCTCTGTGATCCGTGTTTCCACCCACCTTTTGCATGAAGATGCACTAGGCTGTAAGAAAGGAAGTGGGTGATGTTGTTTCTGGGCTGTAATTAAACCCTTAGCTGAAGCTCCCCAGCCGCCTGGCATAATCAGCCACTACCAGGTACCATGGGCAATCCAGCTGCTGCAGCCGAGGTCCAGTCCAGCCAAGAATGGCAGGGGCTGCCCAAGGGCAGGCGGGAGGGGACCCTGCATCAGCCCAGCAAGGCAAATGCCCTTTGGCATGGGGGCATGCCAAGGGATGGGGAGGGGAGGCTCTAACAGGTTGTTATTAGGGATACAACACAGCTGTCCCAGGAATATGTTTGTTCCCTTAGTTTTGCTCCCTTGGAGATGAGAACGAGAGTCAAGTGACTTCTTGCATTCTTCACCCCACAGCGGTTCGAGTGCAGTAGGAGAGGCTGCTGATGCTTTCTGCCTGAGTCACAGCATAGTAGTCAGGGCAGTCTCTTAAGATGTAAATGGTGCAAGATCAATTCCTCTCAAACAGTAAATTTAGAATTCCGCTTGCTTAACATCATACGTGCTCTAAGTTTTTGGCACGTATGTCAAAGATGATAGCCCACATCAGGAGAAGTAAGACAGAACGCTGTCTGCTTCTAATTTGTCAGGCTTCTCCAGGGGATTTAAATGCCCATCATGCTAAAGCTGGATTGCATTAGAACTTTAGGCAAGAGTTAAGTGCCTATCTTCCCAAAACAGGATCTCCTTAACGTGTGTGGGTGAATAAAGTTAAATGCCCGAGGAGCTTTCAGGTTCAGCAGGGAGGTGCCCACAAGATTAGGCAGTGCTGGGAAATAGTTGGGATTGCTTTCTGGAATTCATGTGGGTTTCTGAGCACCTGAACACCATTTTGACAGACTGCATACTCTCTCTCTCTCTCTTTTTTTTTCCCCTGTATGCAAAAACAGTCACTTTAGGTACCCTTAATTAAGCATCACCGTACTTAATATTAGACATTGGAGCATAGCGCGATCACACAAAGCACTTGAGTTAGCTCTTTGACATTATCATTAGTAGCTTAGGAAGGGCAGGTTACTTTGAAGGGGAAAGAAACTTTGCTTGCCAAGGAGAGTACTGTCTGAAGCTCCTAAATAGGAAATCCCTGAAAGAGATACCAGGATCTTCTACTGTGGACAATTAGCTAATGAAGTAAATCTGTTTTGTTTTGTTTTGTTTTTCTTTAGCAACACTGGAGAAGTTAGTAAATGGGTATAAGCCCTACCTGCTGTATAACAGCCTCAGGATGACTGATGGCATTTTCCCATGAAGGTGAGGGAAGGCTCTGACCCTTCTCAGACTTTTTCAGATATTTCACTTTTTGAGAAAATAATCTAATTGGGAAAGCTGACCCTTGTCAAGTAGCTAAACTGATAAGGAAGTGAAGCACAAGAGCAGAGTAAACAGAAGGAATCTGGGTTTTGTAGCCAAGGGAAAGAGGGGCAGAGTTCAAGCCGGTGCCTTGAACAGCTGCCTTTTTTAGATGAGAGCATAGCAAAATATGGACTAATAAGTACAAATACAGTCTGGGAATCCAACTTCCCCTCTTCAACTAAATGCGTAAACCACCAAGCCATTATGCAAGAGAGGCAGCATCCTTACCAGTGTCACTGAGGATTTTTTGAAGTCCAGTTCCTACTGTGATTACTGTATTTGTGCACTCTGAGTATTCTGGAGATGTTGCTCTTTCAGGGTATATCTGGTCTGATAAACCTGGAAAATGAGTACTCAGGGCTGGATTTCCCTCACCCTAGTACCTCTATTCTGTAGCAAATAAGATCTGAGTTACCCCCACTGCCTCTGCCTTTGATTCAGTCAAGACCAGAGACCTCAGAGTCAGAAGAAGGCATATTGAAAATAATCATTTGGATACAAAATAATAATTTGGCATCATTTGGAGCAAAATAAAATACACAGAGACATGTGTTTGCTTACAAAACCTCTGCAGGACTATAAGTCAAAAGCCAATGAGCAGAAGAGAAATACACAAACATTTGTTAAAGAGCAACCTCAGCCACAAAACACTTAAAAATAGTAAACATCCTTAGAATTGATTTGGGGTATTGGCATATGGCAAATTGTACAGAGCAACTTTACTTGGTGAAATGGCTGAAAGAATAACAAAAAATTCTAAAAATTCTAGATATGGCAAGGATCAGGCCTCAGGATTTCAGCAATGAGCAAAGGAAATCAGTTCTAATACCCAGTCCCCCCCACTTTTTTATGCCTATAAATAGCAGATAAAAGAGAAACAATTAATTAACATAGGTGAAGTTTCAAAAGCCCTTTCACAAGATCTTGCACACACGTACGATAAGTGTGATAAACAAATGTGGGATAAGAACCAACACATTTACAAAACAAAAGAAGCAAAAACTCACAGCAAAACTAATGTGTTTCATGATTTCATGTTTTTTATCATGAAATTAGAGCAAAATAACAGCAGGGCCTCAAGTTTCCTTACTAGGTCCTATGCTGGCTAATGGAATAAGGGAAAAGTTGTTGCAGCAAAACAACACTTTGTTATTCATATTAGTGCAGACAGGAGAGAAGCAGAAGAATTTGAGACAGATTTAAACAAGCTAGGGTGACTGGCAATATTCCAACATTGATAAAATAATGATATAGAAAAAAAAAAAGAAAGATTAATTATGCCCATTAAATTAATGGATTTGTTGACAGTTACTGCAGTTGTGCTAAAGAAAATATCTATAATCAAACAGTGCCTAGTGGTTATTTCAATGTTTGTATAGCAATGTTTGCAAGCATCCACGGAACAGTGTGCAACTCTGCCCTATAAAATTCTCTATATCTAACAGGATTTTAGATACAGCAAAAAGCCAAGAAGATGACTGTAGTCCAAAACAAGAGTTTCTCAGGACACCATTTCCTCCATCTTTCCATGATCTCTTTCTTAACAAAACTGTAGGAGAAAGACAGCTTTCATCGGAAGTGCAACTTGCAACATTCTACTGTGAAGAAAACACAGAAGGAGAATCACCCCTCGCAAACTGCATCCCAGCACTTGTATTCTTGTACCACTTACTTGCATCTCCTTGAGTACCACAAACATCAATATTAAATGAAGCAAAGTTAGTGGGGAGAATCCCACAGACGAGCTCTCAGGCACGCATTACCTTGCCTGTAACCTTGGATGAGCACAGCTAAGACAACACCACCACTATTAGTAGTCAAGACTCAGCAGCAGAGCGCAGGGGTCTCATCTGCGGTGTCTGCTGACGCTGCCCTGGAGGCTGCATTCCCCTCTGCTGTTCCCTGACCGGCTCTGGGGCCCCATGGGACTGAACCTCAGCTGTGCGGTGGCCTTGCTTCCTAGGCTTGCCGGCATGCTACATCCTACAAACCACACATAAGCTGACAGCATTAAGGCGCAAACAGGGAATTCTCTCACTCCTGATGGTTGGATGGTCAGGTAGAGGAAGTTGGGAGGTGGATGGGAGGTTCCTGAGAGGTCTCTTGGTCTCTAGAAACAAACAGCCAAATTGTCCAAGATTGTGCCACACAGAAATATAAGCAAAGACAGGTCTGGTTCCGGAGTTCTGTATGGCAGTGGAAGGCATCACGTACTGCCAAAAGAAAGCAATTCCTAACACTTTTGAACTTTCCCTATAACTTAAAGTGACCTGGGTTTGTGCTGAGGTTTGTCTTTGTGCCTCACACCTGTGTGTGAGGTACTTTTCCTCAGGTAATCCTGCTTTGCCAACTGACTTCCTGGGTTGGAGTTAATAGGTGTTGTCTTTAGGGCTACTTTTGTACTTACTGTACAAATTTTCTGGGCTCCTTGGGGGCAGATTCTGCCCAGAGCATTCTGAGATTTGAGCATGGGAACAGTGGGGTTTTTTTTCGGTTGTTGTCGTTAAAGCCTGTTTGGGGTGTTTTAGACTCCCTGTCTCTAGGCTGCTGCATATGAGAGAGGAAACACAGGGATCAGTAAATAGATGTGTAGAACAAGCTGGAGGGAAGAAGATCAGGCCAAAACACAATGCAAATGCTGAGAAAAAGAAGATATGTAGATGACGAGAATGGGAGTTGTGAGAAAAGCTCGACTTCAGTTGGCTTGGGTAAGAAAAGACTGCTGAAAAATAGAACAGCTCGCTACTGCCCCATATAAATGCATGCAGTGGGAATGATGAAGATGGGCAATTTTCACCAACTTGGATGCTCACTTGACCTGGTCTGCTCTTGTGGTGTAAGGAAGTCTGAAAGCAGCAGAACCAAGAAGGCCCGGTGCAATAAACCCGTCATTGATGTTCAAGAGCCAGAGCCAGTGAACCCCATCCACCCGAGAGCTGCTCTGTGCACTCGTGGGGAGCGCAGGAGATGGGTGAAGAGCAGCGAGGATGTGCCCAGCGGCAGCCCCATGCTCACCCTCTACTTCCCACAGGCACCCGCCAGGAGCGGGCTCTAAAGTAAAATCTGTCCTGCCCTCCACAATATGACCCACTGTAGAAGAGAGCAGAGGGGTGATGAGCGCCTGGCCTTGCCTTTCTCCCTGCTGATGCCCAATATATGTGGGAGGGGTAGAGATTCAGGGAGGGTCCAGCAGTTTTTTGAACCCACTCCCCACATTTTCTTCTTTTGAAACACTTTTCTAGCCCAACTACCTTTCATTCCTCTTTGTCACTGAGCACTGGTTCCCAAATCTCCCCAGATACATGTTCGTTATTGCAGCACTGTGTTCCTCTAGAATCCCAGTCATCTCTGCATTATTTCTGCTTGGTCTGGGGTTATTGACACTCTCTCCATTTTTCCTAATTCCATTTTACTTTACTTTCTAATCACCCTGACAAACCTGTCTCTCTTTATCTGAGTACAATCACTGTATTCCCTATTCTCTTGATCACACCTGCCTGTCAGTTGTCCAAAAACATTACGTATGCCTTGAATTTTCCACTTACTTCAATAAATGAATGATTGCAGTGTTATATAACTTGTTTATGTTTGGACTGTGTAGCTAATGGTTTGGATTTGGACTGCTCCACAGCATTACGTTAATTTACTAAGGACAAAGCAACTGTAAAAAGCCAGCACAGTCAAGAAATGAATGGAGTCAAAATGTATGATTAAAAAATTTAATAGAAAAATCCATAGCTAAGTAAAAGAATAAAAATCCCACTATCCTTGAGAAGGAAATCACATGTGGCATAAATGAGGTAAGAGGAGACATCTAAAAAAATATTTCCTATTTCTTGGCCTTGAGGTGCTCCAAATCTTCATAAACACTGAGATTTATTTCTTCATACCATCCTTTTTTTTTAAGTACAAAAGAAAATCACAGTGCCAAATTGCTTTAAGAACAATAGCAGAGAAGATTCAGCAAGGCTCAGACTTTAAACTTTCTTTTCTAATATCTGTGATAAATGATGACTTGTTCAAGAAGTGTAGTTTGACTCCTAAAATATATGCACTAGGAATGATCAAAGACAATTCATTCTATTCATAAACTCTAAAAGTTTTTAAGTGTTACAGAAATCCAAGGCTGATCAGGACAGTTATTAAGAATACATTTTCAGGATTCTCTAGAGATGTCTGATTCCAAATTATACAGATGATTGCAGACATATTATTTTTCTAATGTAATAAACTACTTAAATTATACACAATATGTCCCTTATCATAACTTAATTTCAAAGTCTATTAAAGTAGTAGTTTAATCCAACACCATTATCACACTCCAGTGTGATTTCGCAGTGTAGGATGAAAGACTGGCCATTTTTAAAATCTTATGCTGGAGTCTGACAAATATGTGTCAAAGCAGTTACTTCTCTGCTTACTGGTTGCCCTGAGAGCTAAGATTGCTAAAATCTGATAGGTAACATTCAGGACCTGGCAAGTCCTTCCCCAAGAGGCACAGTGGTTAGAAATACTGCATTTAGGATCTTGTGTTCGTCTAGACTGTATCGTTTTCAAATCTGCTGCTGCTCAGATCAGTAATTGAGAATGTAAATCAGCCATTTGCACTCAGTATTTAATGATGATGAACCTACCATAAAAGACTCAGATATCACTGCTTGAGTATGTTAGACATCTTTAGTTTCTGGGGATTTTGTATGTGTGTATTAGTATGTTTTTAAGTGCCGTCATGATATAAAATAATATATGCATGTGCATAGTTCATATGCATTAAAAGCTTCTAAAGCTAAAATTAAAATAGTATTTTTCATATAGTAAAAGACCTTAATCCAAACCAACCACTAATTCAAGTAAAGAATTATAATCTTTAAAGCTAGTTCTTCAAACTAGGGTGGCTTTTTTTTTCTAGAAACTTGCAAAAGAGTAATCATATAGCAATTCACTACATGTCACTTCCACTGTTAATCATTACTTTACAGTAAGCACTTTATCACTGAAGAACATTTTATTCCACAGTCCCAGCTAAAGTCTCTTTAGTCCCATGGTTTTCTACCCACTGACTTCACTCCAAAGCGGGTTTATCTAAGGTCTACGTTCCTAAAATGAAGTCACTTTGGACAATTTTTTAGAATAACAAAGAGAATATACATATGTGTGTATATATATATATATATATATATAAATGTATTGAATTCTTATGTGTAAAGGCAGATAAATGAACATTTTGAAATGTCATTAAGCATCTAGAAAGGGCAGTGGTATTCTCTATATCCAGAATTTATTATGGAAACAATTACAGGGGTTTGGTTTATGCTGGTACTTCTCCCCCCAGAAGAGAAAGGATTTTTTTCTGTGTGAATCTTATTACAGCATTGCTGCTACTTTGAATATATTGGCTATAACATGCACTTGTTACACAAACCTTTTAGGCGGAAAGCAAATTCTCCTGGTAGACTCATGTTCAAATTGCAAACCTAAACAAACAGATTTTAATCGATCAGAAGTATAAACCAAAGCTTATATTACTATACAGATTAAAGAAAAGAAAATTGTCAAGAAAAAGCAAAGCACATTATGTAGGGGATGAACGATGTCAGACTTTATGCTCACAATCTTGCTAGCTGAATTTCCAATTGCAAAACAAGGAGAGTTCCTGCAACTTGCATACTGGGCCTTGTGTCTACTTGTGTCCACTTGTCCAGCTTGTTTTCTGCTTTTTTTTTTTGCTTTTTTTTTTTTTCCGTTTCTTTCTAATAATAATATTATTAACAACCATTTTTCTGTATTTAGGCTTTTTTTTTTCTAAAGGAGAAATCAAGGTAGGATTAACTGGTCTCCCTTCCTAAGTTCTGCATCCAGGTTTCCTTGTCTTTGCTTTGTCGCAACATCAATCATGTCCTTGTTTTGCACTGTCTTGCGACAAAGTGTTTACAATATGCCATCAGTAGTAATCAGCAATCTGATTCTATCTCTCTTGGTATTGCTGATTGAATAGGAGGAGTAAGAACAGAAAGAGAATTTGGCTGTTCAATCAAAATAGAACTTATACACAGAAAAAGGGTATAAATTTGACCAAACAGATTGTTAATTTCTTACAGAGAGACTTACTTTTCACTTCATTTAATTATTATTAACAGTTCCTGCTCTAATCAGAAGATTAATTTAAATCATTATGTTATGAAATACAATTGTACTCAACTTCATAAATGCATAAGAATGAATGTGCTGTGTAGATCAAAAAAGACAGCAAATACAGCATAGCCACTTTGGGTGGAATGTAAAATCCATCCGGACTTGTATGTATCTGTGAAAACATGCAGTACCAGCTACCTTAGAGGGAGTGCAAGATATTCTCACCAAAGAATCTCCTATATGGTAATCTCTACCTTCTTTATTGTCTCATTACACTAATTTTGTTTGACTAAAATTCTGAAGTTTTCATATGCATTTTGTGTTTTGCTACCATTATTAGTATTAACTATATCAATTATTTTTAAATTTTATTAAGTCTCTTATAACTGTGTTGGGTTTCATTGCCTAAGCACATACAGTGCATGACAAAATATTACTTTACTATGTTTTATAATTTACCACCTTCTCATTTGATGGCATTGTCCCTTATTTCTGTCTTATGAGGCAGGAAAACAAAATTCCCATTCTGTCTTTAAGTCATTTATTACATGTTTTCTCTCTTATTCATTCCCTGTTTTCTTTAAAAGATCTTACATGTCTCTTCAGAGAGAGTTTACAATACAATGCACTCTGATAACTTTTATGGGACACCTCCTGTTCAGAGTATACTACAGAGTGTAGGTTAATGTGACAGATAATCAGAAAAAGGGATTGGCATATAGAGTATTCCATATATTCACAGTGCGGAACTACAAATGAGCTGGGCCTGTTTAATCTGGAAAAAAAGAAGACTGAGCTCAAGTCTTCATGCTCAAATACCTGAGGGGAGAATGTAGGGAGGATGGGGCCAAACTCTTCTCTGAGGTGGCCAGTGGCAGGACAAGGGGTAATGGGTGCAAGTTGAAATACAGGAATTTTAATCTCCGTATGATAAGGAACTTTTTTCCTGTGAGGGTGACAGAGCCCTGGCACAGGCTGCCCAGAGAGGCTGTGGAGTCTCCTTCTCTGGAGATCTTCCAAACCCACCTGGATACCACCCTGTGCCACGTGCTCTGGGTGTCCCTGTTGGAGCAGAGGGGTTGGACTAGATAATCTCTAGAGGTCCCTTCGAACCTTAATCAGTCTGTGATTATGTAAACTAAGAAATTAAAGTATCAGTATTAACAAAACTGTGGACAAGTGAACCTCTTGTTCATGCCTGCAGAGAATTGGCTAGCCATACTGTGCAGCTCTCTCCCTTATTTTTAACTGCTAGATCAGGTAACATTGCTTTAGACGTTTTCCTAAAACTCTGCTCCCAGGCTCTCCTAGCTGTCCCTAGCACAGTCATCCAGCAAGGGCTTTAGAGACTGAAGTCTCTTTACGCATGAAGAGCAGCAAGATCAGTAGCCCAGATGGATATGAACTAGGATCTTATCTAAGACTGCGAAATAACTTGGGTAACATCTGCCAGCTGGTTAGAAAGGAGAGCTCTGAATCTGTGTAATTTTCCAGCCACATCATGGGACAACACGACCTCTTTACTAGTTTCACTGCTACATTGCTAAGGATAATTTGTAAGTAATATTTTTGCTGTACTTTCTTATTTTAGGTTATCAGATTTTGTCACTTGAGAGAAGGGAAAAAAAAAGAAAGAAAATGAAGGTTTCATAATTAGTTCCTGAAACATTTAAATATAGGACTTTATATTTAAAAGCCTACACCTTACCTCTTTAATTATCTTTTGCTGTTATTTGGAATTTTCAGAGCTGTTTGAGCTCTGTAATAACTTGTTTTGATTCAGAATCAAAAAGTTTTATTCCTGCTGGGGGAAAAATCAGGTTGATTACTGCTTTCCCATTTCTGCTGAGTCATTTAGTGTGCTCAGATTCTGTAGAACAGTGATTCTTTTAAAAAGATAAAATATGAATCATTATCATTTTCAAAAGCAAATGCTTGATGTACATACACACTGTGAAACAATCTTGAAACTTCATCATGTGTGAAAATGAGTACACCTGTTCAGTGTTAATACTTCAACTTTTCCCCACAAAGGAAACATTTTTACACCTACTACAAAAAAAGAGTTATTTTCTCACTCACGTAAAATCATCACATTATTTTAAATACCTGTGCATGTGCTGCTGCTATTTAATATGTTGTGCACTTCTTGTTTGCTTGTTTGTTTGTTTGCTATGCTCTAGGCTCAGCTTCAAGGTTTTCCCTTAATAACCTCCTGTACCTTTTCTGATCATTACACAGTTCCACTCACAGTTGCTAAAGTGATTCCAGCAGAAGTACCCAACAAGGTGGGCATTTTTATACATGGTTGTTTTGTGTCCTTTACATGACATTCATTCATCCATTCATTTATAGTAAATAAATTATTCCGAGTACTCAAGAGATATATATTTTTGCTGCATTCAGACCTTTTGCACAAAGAGGAACTTTATGCTTCTTTCAGTATTAGCATTGTGGCTGCAAATAGAAATAATTTTACCTTCAACTAAGCTTGTTATGCATCAGTGGAACACTGTTGACTTCACTTGAAATTTATTCCAAAATTACAAGAGAGAGAATAGGTTTCACTGCCCTAAAGATACATTTCTTGATAACTTGTAGCCACTAACCAAAAACTAACATAGGTTATTAGTGACTAAAAGCCATTGATATCACTTCCATTCAGTGGCTCTTTTATTTTGCAGGAAAAAAGAAAGGAAGACAGTGATAGTACCAATGACCTCTTTCCCCCAGATCCCCAGTTCGCAGCACATTTCAGTTTCCTCCATTGACTTGCTGTGCGCTGACCCACAAGTCACTCCCCTGACTGACTGATTTTAGATACAAGTGTTCCCTTTACTGCTGGGCAAAGCCTAAACAACACAAAAAAGGCGGGCACCCAGTCCACCTGGTCATTTATTGTGTTGTTTCCTTACATCAATCCACTCTCTTCAAAGCTTTTGTTTACCTTTCTTCTTCATCTTTTACTCCCACTTCAAGTCTAAGGCTTCTGCCGGTGACAATTTCCACAAAGAAACCAGAACTCTTACTATTACATTTTCCGATAGGCATTCTGCAGAGGAGCTGATGAGGGAAAAAGGAGTGTAACTATCAGCATAGAGAGCACTAAACTATCAGCTAGCTCTGGCAACAACATTGTTAGTCTAGAAACTAGAACACGCCCTTACCTTATAACTTTGTGAACCGTATTGGGTTTGCAAAACTGTAGGCTTCACCTATTTTTCAATATCCTTTATATTTATAGCAGAAACTCCTTTAAAACAGTAAAATATTAAGAAATAAGCCCTTGTGTATGTCTTAAAATACATATAACCACTATGATCACTGAAAGTTGCATGATAAAAGAGCTATGCACTAATTAAAATTAGCAAACAGACACTGGTTTCCTTGCAGAGATTTCATTTGTTCTGAGACTTTTTTTTTTCTGAGAATCTGCTATTTCCTAAAGCACATTTCTTCATAATATTCTGAAAGGCACCATCACTGTCCTTCACATCTTTTGCATCCCCCAATTCCAGTTAAAATAACAGCGATGAAGATGGACACCCACTATCAGGCATTTCTTCATCTCATAGCAGAGTAAAGAGGGCAACACCATATCATAAGTCACTTTCTCTATAGGATATAGAAATTAAAGGCTGAAAATGAAGTTTCATCTTTACTTGTCATTTTGTGTGTGATGGTGTGACAAGACCTCAGCAGCAGATACAGTCCAGATCAAGGAAGAAGGAGAGAGGGTTTGCACCACCCCACAGACACCACTGCAAAGCATCTCCACAAATGCATGTTCCTGTGCTATTGCCAGGCTGCAATCCTTCAATTAAACCTAATTCACAGCCACAATGTCTTTATAAGTACTACATAAAATGCTTAGGCTGCACAATGAAAAGAAACAGTTAAGCTGTGAAGAATATACAAGAATGGAGGACAGGGAAAGGGGGTTGGCTGGACATATCAAGCATACTTTTGAATTTGTAACAGTAAATGACAAGGGGCAAACAAAACAGCAGCCAAAATCACATTCTAATACAAAAATATTTTTCTACATTTGTCATAACAAAGAGGCCTTGCTTCTCTCCACTGATTTTGGAATGGATTCTCAGTCTTCTGAATTCTTGTGCTTTTTAGCACTCTGTCAGTTCTGAATGGCCAGCCTGTTTTTGAGGCAGGATTTACAAGAATGAAAGTAGAAATAATTCTAATATAGAAATGTTGTGGACACTCTTTCCTTCAAAATGAGATTGTTCTGTTTGATCTGCAAATTTCTGAAACACTGTGCCTCAAATATGTTTAGTGATGATATCTCTTTAAGTGTTACAGTTCCTCTGTAGTTAAATTGTGGTTTTGCTGTGAAAAGTGAATCTAAGAAAATAAAATCATGTTATTCCACATAGCTGCAAGACAAATGACATCCACAATTACACTTGTACAGCACTCTTAAATATCAGTGCAGTCGCACAGGTGCAGCTGAAGGCACAATCTGGCCTGCAGAACCTTAAATACAATGAAACAGAATCTAAGGGGAAAAAAATCAGTCAAATTCCATATCCTAAGCTGAGTTACTGAACTGGCAAGTACAAATACATCATTTTGTAAATGTGTAAGCTGAAAAATTTTCCAGGTGTCATGTATTTTTCATCCTTAAATCCTGTCAGCTCTTACCTACGGATGTGGATATGTCTACCTATACTCACACAAAGAAAGGGAATACTAAAGAAAAAGGAATCTTCTGTACAAGGAAGGATTTGAGATGATATTTTTACTACAGAAATTTTAAATTTTCATAAATATTTTTCTTTAAATGCAAATGGTCATTTTTTCTTGAATTATAATCTAACTAACAAAAGAACAGGTCAAACAAATGTTAGCTTATAAACTGGAGACATTAGTACAATACATTGTACTAAGGAACTAACACCAGGATAATGTCTGATAAAAAAACTGGAGCAAAAGATTTAAATGACCGAAAGCTAGCTTAGAGTAAATGTGACTTGTGTGAGTGTTATATATAAGAAGAAAATAAAAACTAAACTAAGGAAAACTGCTCAAATGGAAAATATAAGCTGTGAATATCAGCAGACTACAATATGTAGGTTTGCATATTCTAACTGTCATTTTTTTTATTTGAGTTCAGGAGATAAATTACTTAAGGTAATTATAATTACAGCTGACAAGAATTTCCACTGTCAGGGAAGCTAATATTTTGACATTTGTTTTCCAGAGAAATCAGAATTTAAAAAAATCAAATTTGTCTTGGGATAAAATTTTCCAAAAAAATGTGATTCTTGGATATTAAATACAGACACTAACAAAACCCTGTCCAACATATATCACTAATTGTAACATATGTTAGGAGCATATTGTGATATTTAATTTGGTATTGAAATATGATAAAAAAGTCAACATGAAATGAGGATACAGAATATAAAAATTAAACATTAATTGACAAAGCAGAATATTATGATGTAGAACAAGGACTTGGAAGTTAGATTTTCAGCACTGTGGAAATATTTGCAATTTGAAAGTAATTATTTGCTGACAGTAAACTTTTCCATCCACTATTGTTTTACTAGCTCAGTTCTGGCAGTTCTCATCACTTCTCTTTGACAACATCCTGAATAAGTGGTTGTTCCTCTTTCCTTCTCACTTCCTTCCTTCCCGTCTTTCTCACCTTAGAGGAGTGTGATTACAAAGCAGCTTTATTGTAGGATTTTGACTTTCTTTACAGACTCTAGTCGTATAGAGAACTGTACATCTCTGAAGTATACCACACAGAGAATATTTAACCTTCATAAAATCCAAGCAAAGCAAGTAAACAGATAAAACGAGGGACAAAGAGACCTACGCACTTAAGCAGAGAGCTAGAATTAGAAAGAATGTAGCCCCAGGTCCTGTATTGTCCTTTACTCTATTGCCTTGACTCTTCAGAAACGGCTCAGTGCAGCAGCTAACAGGGTCACAGGAAACCTACCTAAGTAGAGCTGTGCATAGAACCAGATTTCCAGGACACTTGTATGCAGGACTATAGATAGGGAAACTCCTTCACTAGCATTTCAGGTCAGAAGAACCACCCTATCTGAAGCAAACCTGTCGCTGTGCAGTTTTGCAGCGCAGCCTCCGCGAATGCACAGAGGGTTGCTCCTGGACACACTAAGCTAGAGGAGACACCCCACAAGCAGCTAAGGGGCTTCATTCACCGGCAGGTAGCGAGGTCATAGAGTAACCCTGTGCCTAGTCCAAAGCAAAAACTCTGGGGAAAACCCGCATGTGTGGGGCTCGTCAGTATCAACTCATTTGTCTGCAGTTTGCTTTTGCTGCCCACCACTATCACTACTGTAGACATACTCATAAAAATTCACATGCAATCCACGTGTATGTGGAGTATTCCTGCAATTATTAGTTAAGATTATGCCTTTCTGAAGACATTTGTGAAATATAAAACATAATTTGGTTAAGATGATACAGGTACATAGAAGCCTTATGGCAGAACACACTGTAAGATAATATAGGTGCACCATATGCACATCCAGAAAGTTGCTGTTTAAAGAGGTAAATAAGCGCTCCTCCACTTCCTGACCCATGTGTGAAATCCCCTCTTCTACTTCGATGTGGGTGGGAAGCCAGGAACTGGTGCAGGACGTTTACTGTGGTGCAGTCGCATGGGATGTCCCAGATGCATGGTTTGGTGACCAGACCTTCTGAATGTTGGTGGTCTCACCAACACCTACTTGGATTCAACTCAGCCTCCAGTGCACAATATGCTGCTGTTATTGTTCGGGCAGGGGATAGCAACAAATCTCCATAGGAAGGAGAGATAAATAACATTTGGCAATGAGGGGCCTATTGCCCAATAGTGTGAGCTGCAATCCATAGCAAGTGCATTCATGCAGCCTATGCAGCACGTTAGCAGGCTAGTCCGACTAGCCCCTCTTTAATCCCTAGAAAGAAAGATATGAAGTCCTGTTATGCAACATTCAGGCACCTGCACTGTCACCTCCAGCAGCCTGTCTATCTGCTGGTGAAGCACAGAATTTCAAGAGACCAGCTGCCAAATTCAGACACATGCACTGGCACTGCGGAATTTTTCCCTTCACTTTTCAATAAACTGTCTCCAATTACTGTCTTGGCTTTAGAGTTGAAGGCCTCCAGAGTAATTATCAACTTTTATTTCTAGTAAGATGGGATCATTGTCTATAATGCTACCCCTTAAGCACTGCTTCCTCCAGTAAAAATTGTGAAAAATAAGAAAAGCCCAATACAGACAAATTTAGCATCTTATGACAGGAAATTAAGGTCTGTTCTCCAAAACTGCTGCATACCCTAAACTCATGCTCAAATCAAAATAAACTTTCTTTTTCGATAATTTGAAAAACAAGTTCTTAACCTTTAAAAGCAAGTACTTACTTTCCTTATCAAGTTCATGTTATAAAGTTCTTGCTATTCCTATAGTGTCCAATCCTATATGTTCTGCTAATCTCCTGGGCATCTTGGTGTCATCACAGTTAATGGTAAAATCTGGTCACAAAGATTGAAGTTTTGTTTTTTTTTTTTTAGTATAAGGAATACCTCTGTGAATATATTTCCCTTTAAAATTTTAGTGAGTTTGCTTGTTTGATTGTTTAACTGGTTTAATTGGCAAGTGAATATTGCTGCATTGTCCACAACAAAACATCTTTCACTTTCTTTCCTATTTTCCTTTAAAATCTAACATTTTTGTTAGATTTCCTCTAACATATCCTCTTGGATAAAGTCCTTTTCATACCTTTAAAAGTGGTTTCTGTGTTATATTCTTTATAAGCAAAAATGACTCAGGATTCTGAAAAAGAGCACGCTATTTCTAATGTGGCATTTTAACAGTGCAAGAATTAGAGTCTAAATAATTAATATCCACTGAGAACTGTCTCATATGTGTAGTACTGTTAAACAGTATTGGTAAATAGCTAAGAAAAGGTCCAATCCTCTTGCTGATGTCAGTGGGAACTTTGCCAGGTGGCTCAGTATGAGCAGAGTATAGCCCAAAGTAATCAGTTATACAAATGATTATATGAAAAGCTCTTAATTATAGCATGATGACTGAGTATTATTACAGTCATGAGACAGAGACATGTTCTGGAACCAAAACCAAGAAAAAGATTGTACCGAGACTATTCCTCCTCTGAGATGTGACTCGTTGGCAGCAGCCTATTATCAGATGATTTTTCATATGTTAGCAGAGTTACTTTACATTTGACCGCAGTCTGACATATAAGGAGAAATGATTACAGATTTCCTGTTCCATACTTCCTCTCTGTCAAAGGTCTCTCAGCCCATGAAGGTTGTGCAGTTTGTTGAGTAAGAAAGACAAATGTTTTAGGCAAAACCAGAAACACACCACACTTTCTTGCCCATCTGCAAAACTAGGTTCACATGCAAGTTCTGCTCTGCAGGGCCCTTTCCCAGGATGGAGAAAAACAGGTAGCTAATGACCTTGCGTGACAGCTGTCATGTTGATGAACACACCCCAGACTGCAATGCAGACCTCTGCAGCTAAAAGTCTGCTTGTGCAGCTTGAACCAACTTGCCACGCTCTCCAGCTGAGAGCAATAGGAAACACACTGTATCTGTGAACTGGGCACTGAAGGCACCCAAAACATGTGCAAGCTAGTGGGATGTCTCTGCAAAAATAGCCAGGATCTGCTCAGTTCTTCACCAAGCACTTGCTGCTAGGCAGATGCAGAGACGCACAGTTCTGTGTGGCTCATCTGCGAATGAGCCACACCGGCTCAGAATCCGGTAGCACCAGCGTAAGCTAAGTCTGTATGAAAATGGGAATGGGGGAGGATTTTGTATCAACTTTAGATTGAAATGTTGTAAGGAAAAGTGAGGTAAGGAAAAAAAACCATTTTCCTCCTCTTACTTGCATGTCAAATGGAAGGGGGCCTGCTCTTCCTATTATTGAAAGCAATGATTCTGGCAGTTGAGCAAAATTTGTCTTAAAGATAAAATGCAAATATTTATCAAGCGTGTAGTTGTTACACTCAGGGTAACTAAATCATTAACAGTGTTTGGTTTTGATTTTTCATTGTCAGAGTTACAAAGGGAAAGCACACTTCCACAGCAAGTTTTAGGTACATTTTGTGGGGGATTTTTTTCAAAACCTAAATTTGACAGGAGTCTTTATGTGGCATTTTAATTGATTTTCCGTGTTTGTTTTTGGCTTACATTTCGTATCTGAAAGGAACTGTGAAATTCTCCCACTGTTTCCTGTCTGAAATTGCTCTCTTTGGATGTAAGTCTGATTTCCCTGTCATGACACATATTTGTCTCCTCTTGAAATTATTATTAAAATGGTAAACCTACAGGACTTGCAAACAGTCCCATTTGTAACGGTGGGGGATTCTGAAATATTTTCACTTATTTTCTTAAGAGCCGTTGGTAGTTTCCTGAAGCTATGCATTCTGATTAAGTATTTTTTTCTTTCTGCAGTCCTCAGAAGCAGCAGTAAAGAGTCACAGCTATTTCATTTTAACTCTCAAGAGATGAGCAAAAATCAGTTGCCTAGCAAGTAGAAGTACTACTGCCTTTGTTAAAAGGTCAGACAAAAATGTGCTGAAAACTTTCTGGATACTTATATAGAGTGTTGATTTATGACCTGGGAGTTGTTTATTGCAGAAAGGGGTCCTTATTTGACCCTATGTGTTCTGCTCTCACATATTTAATGCTATTTAAAGGAAAGGAGCATGTATAGTGTTCAGATAAGCAATCTGACATTTCAGAAAGATAACAGATACCTCTCAGTTTAAACAAACCCAGATATGTGCCTACAAAATCATTTGTCATCAGCTTTAGGAATGTCAGATTTCCAGAAGAAGGGACAGAGATATTAACTTCTTTTCACACTTTGACCGTATACTAGAATACACAACAAGTATTGTACTTTTTTTTTTTTTCAAATTTCCTTTGGTAATATCTCCTATGGAAATTCCTAACACAATCTACCTATTACAGACCTACTGTACCCTATGCTCCACTTCTCAAGATCTTTGAACTGAGCAGCTGATGGGTTCCTGCAGCAAATAATACCCTGTACCTTTCAGCTGGGTGAATATAGATTTCTGAAGTGCTGCAGACTAAACTTGTTAGCATTGTTAACAGCGTTAATTTCACATGGAAGTCTTTGGAAGTGGGCCTGGAAGGAAATGGAATTGCAGCTACCTGTCCCGATCCACTGTCGGGGGAGGTTTTGATCAACCGAGGTCAAATGCCATACAACCCCGTAAGCTCTATTCTCGTAATCATGATAGGACAGAGAGAAGAAAGATAAGGAAGCAAGCAGGAGAGAAGCAGCAATATTAGTTACCACGACCACCTGTCCAGTCGTTGGCTCTGCCTTGGTGTAGGTGATGAACTCTTGAAGGAAAGTTCAGAAAAAGAAGCTACCCCAAGGGAGGAATACGCAGTCCTTTTATTGTCCCAGTTCTTGAAGAGTCCACCCACTTTCTTGACGTTTTTCTAGTACAAGTTGTTCGTGTCATACGTGTCCTGTGCCCTGGTGCTCCTCTGCAGCTGACTCGAGTGCCAGCACAGCTTGGTAGGCCCTGCTGAGACTGTCATTACTTGGGTCTCTTGACCCGCTGATACTGCGGGCTTCCCAGGGACAGGATGCCGAGGTCAAGAAATGTAAAAGGTGCAGCAACAATGTTGAGATAAACACAATCTACCAGGAATATCATTGTTCGAGTTGGATCTCGAGCTGATATCACGCTCTTCCCAGGGACAGGACGCTGAGGTAAATGGTGCGCAACAATGTTGAGACAAACACAATCCAAAACAGTCTCTTACACTACCCTTCTTGTTATTCCTAAGAGACACAAAAAAACTCTTGAGGAAAAGCAAGAGGTAGCATCTCTACTTTGTATAGTGGGAAGATATCTTACTAGCTACAGTACCCCAGAAGGGATTGCTCCATCCTGCATTTTCTACAACACAATCATATAATGTGATGAACAAAACTTTTACTTTATGCTTTGCACCAGTAAGACTTCTGTCCAGACACAGAAAGCAGGAGGGACCAAAATGTTTCCCCTTTCCTTATCTACTTTGTAGGGAGGAAAAGTGGATCATACACCAAATCATGAGGAGGGAAAAAGAAGCTTCTCATCCCTATCAGATGATCTGCTTCTGCCACCAAGTTTATAAACTCAAAATACTTCATTTTCCATTGCAAGAGGTTGGCGCAAGAGTTTCACAACAACCTGAGCTGATGAGCTGGTTAGCTTTTCCTGTCTTAATACGTCCCGACCCAGACTGCTCATGATTTGGCCCTCAGTCATCCAGCAAGTTCAGGCTGGTCTGGCACTTTCTTTGAAAGCAGCCAAACTCTCAGCAGCTTCGGCATCCCACCTGCAAAGGGCTTGTGCCAGGCCAGGACATTGGCAACTGACCAAGAAAGCAAAGTGGTTCTAAAAACTTTCACAGAAGTGTTAGAATAAGATTTTCTTGCATTTATTATTCTTTCCCTACAAACTTACTAGTTATAGCCACTATTTTTCAAACGAGTGTTTCACAAGCAAAAGTATTTGTGTTCTCACAGATACATCATCTTTGAGCTGATTATTTCAGTTTCAAAATGATTTTCAACTATTTAAAAAAGAAAATAAAAAAGAAAAGATGGAGAGATTACAAATTAATATTCTTGCTAATAACCACAGAAATGAGAATCTTCTGGAGAAAATCAGTATTTTTGTTTTTCCTTATGTCCTTCCTTCTAACTCACTTCTGCATCTTGCATGGTGGCTTGGGGTTGCAAGGCAACATTTGCAGGATAGCTGCCACTTCATGACTATGCCTGTGTCAATCTTTTGAGACGCACACTTTTTTTTTCAAAGATTATGTTGCCATTTAAGGTGAAGAATATTTTTAAAAGACTTAGCGAAACTTCCTACTGTAATGCTAGCTCCTGCTTAATCTAAAACTGTGTTGCTATGACTGAGTCTTACTTGGAGTGTCTAAATATTTGGAAATAAAAAACACTATTTTCTTCACTAGTTTAATAAAGTAATAAGATAAAGTCTGTTTTTAACTACAAGGTGTCAATTCTCTTTCTCCTCCTGCCTTTCTTGTCTTTCATGCCAAAAGTAACTGTTTGATTTTGCCTTGAAATAAATCTGAAGAACTATCCTGAAGTAGTAGATGAATCATTCTAGTATCTGACAAGTTTCCACATGAAGGCAGCTCTCTACAGGAGCAAACATCAGTCTCCATAGCTTGACAAGCTCATCTGTGTGAATATAGTTAACAGGGACCATGAATATAGTTCGCAGGGACATGCTCGCACTGAAAGACGATTGCTGAGAGTGAAATTTTCAGCATTTTATCAAACTACCAGGTAGGTAGTGATATTTCTGCTTTGCAGAAGAACTCCAGCAAATAGTTTGTGTCTTTAGCAGCATTAAAAAATAACAGATGCCTGCTTAGCTGCAGATGTTCCCTACCACAAAATCCCAACAAATAATAGGTTGGTACTCCTAAGAAGACCACTAAACACCTAAAAAGACCTCTTCTGATCATATCTCTTTTATTCTGCTCAGGTGATAGAGACCTTCCTTTTGCAGAGGCTTCCATGTATTGTAGAGGAAGCTTTCTTAAGAGTCTTGTTCAGATGCTCATCTTCTTCAAAGAAGTGTCAACTAAAAGCAAGTTTCTATAAATGTAATTACTTGAATACAGAGCTGAGACCTTTCTGATTCCAGAGAGCTTCCTGATTCCAGATGCATCATTAAATTATCAACATCCATGTAAACAGCATTTGAAGCAGCAAATACACAATACAGGGGGAAAAAAAAGCAATGCCAATAAACCAGGACTGCCAAACCCAAGCAC
Source organism: Crypturellus soui (assembly GCA_032275445.1). Classification (NCBI taxonomy): domain Eukaryota; kingdom Metazoa; phylum Chordata; class Aves; order Tinamiformes; family Tinamidae; genus Crypturellus; species Crypturellus soui. The sequence goes on along the minus strand of JAUBNY010000172.1, from coordinate 1,473,406 downwards.
TCAAGGTCATGTATTAAAGCAGCACCCAAGCTGTGACTAAACTTTCTGAACCCAGCAAAACCATCCTCCAAGCAGTAGGGCCTCATTCTCTGCAACGCGTGGAGAGGAGCAGGTGGGCCTGGAGGCCTTCAGGGAACCCTTCTGTTTCCACTGGAGAAGATGCAGTTTGCTGGTCAGCATCTCCCTCTGGAGGCTTTCACAAGCACCTACTTTTTTTCCATTGCCCAAGCATCCTTCTGGGGATGGCTTTGCTAGACATCTAATATTCAAATATGAGTTAGATATCTAGGGTTGAAAGATTCCAATTCAAATCATGATTTGCTTGGTGGATTTTGGCAACCGTGATTTTTTTTCAGCCCATTTTAGCAGATACATGTCTCAAAATAGCACATGTAGCCTAAAAATTGCAAACAAAGACATTTTGATTTTTTTTATCTGCTTTCCGGTCTGTGAAGCTTTCAGTGCAGTAAAATGCCACTTTTTACTACAAATTTTGGTCATTAGACACCACTTCACCTAAAAGTTTTGGGAGGTTGATATATTTAGATGTAATTAGAATGTCAGAGTTGAGGATTTTAAAAATAAGAGTCTCATAAAATACATCATGACATCTGTCATCACTCTCATAGTTCAGTTTCTCTTTAAAATTTTCCATATGTTTTCATCAACACATAGGTTGACTTCTCAGTCCATTTCAAATTTATTATTGTGGCCTTATTATTTTTAATATAGGTCCAGTTTTCAATGTGGTGCATAGATACAGAGATTTCTCACATTGCCCTGATGTCACAGTTTTATCATTCAACTCTCAGAGCTGGACATTCCAAGAGAAAATGAAAAGATGGGACGTTAGCTCACACAGAGAACCCCTAACTTCAGCGATCTCTACACTGCCAAAGGGTGTCTCTGATCACAAGGCCAATAAGCTACTGAATGATTTTTTTTTTAAGGAAAATCCTATAACACTCACAGGCATGTAGCATGACAGAAGATTCAAAGTGATAATTTTTAGCTAGTTCCTAAAAGGTCAGTTATCATTGCTAATAAGAAAAAGAAAACATTATGTAAAACAAGACTCCTTGGAATAACACGTTGCTTTTTTAATTAACGTTAGATATCCGGTTAAATCACTGGGCTTCAGAAATAGCAAACTACTAATTGGATGAAAAAAATCACCCCAGCTCACTGGTAACTCACACAAAATCTTCCATATAATGGAAAATTGGACAATTCTTAAGACCGAATTTTCTCATCAGAAGGTGCTCATTACGCTCTCACTAAAGGCAATGGGACCTTTGTGTCTCTGAAAGCAAAGTATATCCATAATTGTTCTGCCATTGGAAGAGGGGAGAGTAAAGAAAGAATTCGAATGAGTGTCTATTACTATCAGTGGAAAAATAGGTAAAATCATATAATTTGAGACTTGATTTCTGTTTATAAGATCCTTTGAGAACACACCTAAGTCTTCTATCAGAGGACTACATATACTTAGCTCTATTTTGCTTTATTTTCCAGTAGGCTCATACAGTATGCACACATATCATACAGTAATACTTCTAAAGAACAGCCTTTTGTAGACTCTGGACACTGAAATTTCCAAGTCATTGAGGTCTTGGTCAGAATCAGTCCCCATCGCATCTGTAATTATTATTATTACTTTTTTTTCTTTCTGTTTAAGGCTCCTTTTAACCCAGTTTGTATGAGTTGATATTTGGATATTTTTATTTTTTCCATGCCAGATGATCATCTTATCACCAAGTAGTTTATGGTTATGACTTCTTTGGGAAGGATACTGAAGTATTTTGAACTAATTGGCTCTTCGGGGGTCTTTTTGGTTGTCAAGTTACCCAGCGATGTTAAGTCATTGCTGTTTTCTGTTCCCAAGTTGGTTCTGTGCTCTTATCAATTATGATCTGTAGGGAGATTCCATTATTAACATACCCAATTGAAAAGTAGTAGGCTTCCTGATTATGCCTTCCTTTGTATAAAACCTTTATTTAATCACCAAGAAACTGTTGGCAATACACGAGTGCCATAACTAGAAGCACAGTTCAGGCACTGCATCTTTTGTCTTTGTCTTTTACTGGTGCCATGGGATAACAACTGAACTATCTGTGTGCAGAACCTGGTTCTGACTACTTTGCTAACTACATCAGAGGACAGTTTAAGTGTCTCTTTTTAGACTCACAGAGAAATCTCCAACAGTATTCTTAAGAATTTTCCATGCAAATTTCTTTTTAAAAAAAGTTCTGCAGTCTTTAACTTTCCTTCATTTTGTCTTCCGTTCATTCTCCACATTGTGACAACATCTGTTTTAGATATAGATCTCCCTGTACAGTGAACTATTATTTGTTCTTCCTGTGTAAATGTTTCACTTTCCAGAGTCCAATTTGCTATACCAGCTTGAGCTATCAATTGCAGGAAGCAGCTGTCTCCACTCTGCTTGAATTTCAGAAGCTCACAAAGTTCATATTCATTTAATTTGTACAGGTATTGCTAACAGAGGTAAGGCAAAAAATGTCAGTGTATGTAAAAATTTCTCCAAACAATAAGGGTTAAATTCCTTGCTCTGGCTTCTTAGAATTCTTCTTAGAATTTTTCTTCTTAAAATTTTGTTAGTTACCCAAGTGATACAATGCTGTGACATTTACATTTGTCCAATCTAAACTTCATCCAGATATTATTTGAGATGTTAACTGCCTTCACGAGGATTAGAATTTGCCTGTGTCTTTGATGAGGATAAAATTTTGTATGGAGAAAGACAGTATTTACTCACAGAAATCTTGATAATCACAATTAAACAAAGAAGAGTCAGGACAGCTAAGAGCAGTACCCATAAAGGATAACTTTAGCCTAAACTCTAAGATCTGTTAGCCTAAACAGCCCCATCCGTTGGAATATTATTGGTGATGAAGGCTTGCACAGCAATACCTGTCATGCAAATGGGCAAAGTCAAACTTGTAAAATATACATTGGATTTTTTTAAACCAATTATTATTACCACAAAACCAAGGGAAGTCTGTCATGGACAAGGAAAACATAAGACCAAAGATGTTCCTGTCCAAAGGAACCTGTACACAACGTAGACCACTCATAAGAAGTTAAATAAAGTATACCCTGTAATCTCTCTCTCTAGCTATTTCATCAAAACTGCTTCTCTGTGTACGGTTGTATCATCCAGTTATCTATCTATACAGATGTATCCCTTCAGCTATTTCCCAACTAGTTTCAACTTCTCAAAGTTCATTGACCCGATCCTGTTGGGCATTCTCACATGCAGGCTTGTCAAACACTTGGACCTCACAGTCATTTTCAGTTCTTTTTTTACTTATATTTTATAAACAAATAATTCAATATAATTGTTGTTGCTCAATATAATTAATAGCAACAGAATCTGTTATTAATAAACTAGATTTATAGATGGCCACCGCCAGACTTCTTTGTTCTTTTTGCTAGACCCAGTAATAAATTATATTAATAAAATATATTAGAATTCTTGATATTTTGGTGCCTGTCATTTTTGTTTGGTTGGTTGGTTGGTTTTTTGTGTCCAATATTTTGGAACATCTAAAATATCCTGAGGTTGTCTGGCATCCAATTTCTTTTGAAGTTCAATGCAACACGCATGACTACTGCCCTTTGCATCTTTTTACAGTTGCACTGTAGCAGAAAATTTTACAGAACACAGGAAAACATTTATTTCATGGAATTAGTTCTAAGCAACACTTTGGAGTCAGTTCAAAGCTAGTTAGAGCTTGAAGCACTTTCAAGTTGAAGCTTTTTGAAAAAGTTGAAGCAAGCCCTATTTTTATGAGTGTATAACCAGCCTCACTAGTGTGTGATAGTTGGAGCACATTAGGAGGGCTTCTGGACTGCATCCTGTGGTGTAGATTATCCAAAAAGGACCCAGCTCATGCTCTGGGAGACAGTTCTGAGATATGAGCCACAGGATAGGAAGGGGAAACAATCAGCAGCAGCATTGCAAAAGCACATCGTGATCCAAGCCAATAATACACTATTATCAGCTGCTGTCATTTTTTCCCATGGGGTGGCAGCTTAGTCCTTCTATTCCAGATTTTCCACCCTCATGCTCTATTGTGGTGCTCTAGTTCTTCCCACATTGTATCCTCAGCAAAGTAAAAAAACTTATATTTTTTACTAGAAAGTAGGATTTTTTTTGAGTACACTAAAAGTATAATTTAACTTTCTGGACTTCTGGCTTGAATTGACTTATTTTTCTAAAATAGACAAAAAAAGCAGAACAAAGTAGAACCTTTGAAATTGAAGTCAAGAATTTCACAAATCTCGAGAAGGACTGTGCAAGTCAGTACCTTCTATCTGTAGGTACTGAGGGAAGGGAAGACTAGACTGTGAATTCTCTGAAGTTCGTTACTTCAACACATTTGTTGTCATCAAGCTGCCAAGTGGCTTACCCTCTATCAGGTAGTTGTGTTACAACTGCTATCTGTTCATATGCAGTGCTATGGCTGCAGCTAGACTGTAGCTATAGGCCCTTCTTTAAACTCTTTAGCCTGGTGTAATTTTAGCTCCTCAGGCTTCCCCCTTTTCTCCCGTACATCCTGCTGGAGGAACAGCTGGAGGAACATAGGAATGTTGATACATTGGCCAAAAATTCAGTGGAATTGAGCCAAATGCAGATTACAGAGGAAAGAGAATCACAGAATCACAGAATAGGGGTGGCTGGAAGGCAACTCTAGAGATCATCTGGCTCAACCCCCTTGCTCAGAGAATGGCATCTTGAACAGGTTGCCAAGTGTTTATGAATTTCCTGTACTTCTGTTTTTTGCCCACTGGCTCTCATGCTATCACTGGACAGCACTGAGAAGGGTATCCTGCTCATCCTCTTTATACTTTTCCGTCGGCCATGAATGCACAAAGATAAGAACCCCCCAAGCTTTTCCATTCTCCAGGTTGGGCAGTCCCAGCTCTCTCAGTCTCTCCTCATGTGAGAGATGTTTCAGTTCCTTAATTAGCTTTGTGGTCCTTCTCTGGACTTTATCTGGTAGTTCCATGTCTGGCTTGTACTGGGAAGCTATGTGTGGCCTCACTAGTCCTGAGCAGTGCTGAAGGATCGCCTCACTCAACCTGAAGGGCGCATTGCTGACTCATGAACAATTTCTCCATCTGGAGGCCCAGGTCCTTCTCTGCAAAGTTGCTCTTCAGCTGGTCAGCCCTGATCAGGTACTGGTACAAGAGGTTATAGCTTCCCAGGTGCAGGATTCCGCACTTTCCTTTATTGAACTTCATGCAGGTCCTCTCTGCCCATTTCCCCTGCCTGTCCAGGTCTCTAAGAAGGGGCCTTCTGGTGTTTCAACTTCTCAACTGAAACTCATCCCTGTTTTGTATCACCTGTGAATTTCCTGAGAGTGCTCTTGGTCCCAACACCAAGACCATTAATGAAATAAGTAGTATTCACTCTGTTATCAACCTTCAGGAGAAACCGCTAGTGCCTGGCCTTCAGCTGCACTTCATGAAGCAGCATGATCACAACCCTCTATCCCAGAAGTTCAGACAATTTTCAGTCCACTCCACTGCCTGCTTGTCTAGCTTATACTTCATCGACTTGTCTACAAGGAGGTTATGGGAGAGTCAAAAGCCTTCCTGAAATCAAGGCAGACAACACGAACCTCTCTCCTCCCATCTATCCATCCAGGCAGTCATTCCAGCATTGAAGACTATCAAGTCAGCTAAGCATGATTTCCCCTTTTTGCATCCATACTGACTACTGCTGATCACCTTCATGTGCTTGGAGATGATATCTGAGTGGTTCTTCAGTCCCACCTGGATCAGGTGAGACTGACAGCTCTGTAGTTCCCTGGACTTCTTCTTGTCTTTCTTGAAGACAGGAGAAAAAATTGCTTTCTCCCACCCCTCAGGAATCTCTCCCAGTATCCATAACCTTCTAGATAATCAAAAGTGGCCTTGTACTGACATCAGTCAGCTCCCTCAGCATGCGTGGCCCATCCCAACAAGACCCATGGGTTGAGTATGGGGCTGAGCAGTCTAATCCTGATTTTCTGTCAGCTCTTATATTTCACTCTAAATTTCCCTAGCTTTGTCACTTTTTTTTCTCTGGTTCTGTAATGCTCTTTTGACACCCTAGCAGTCTTCTCATTGTCTTTCTTCCAGGTGTCCTGCTCCCAAACTTTAATACAGCAGAGTTTATAGTACTGTACCAACCTTTCAAAGGCTGTTATTCCCCAGTTTGTGAAAATAACCATTGAAAAGATTTGATGACAACTACTTTATGTGTCAACAAATCTGTTGCCATTGACAATAACAGAAGTTAAACATTCTCAGATTACTACCTCTTGACATTAAAAGAAAATCTTTGCTAGCTGTTACAAGTTTACAGCTTGAAATAGTCTAATAATTGTCGCTTAAAATGGTGTTATAGGATACATGCAGTATATAAGCACTAACATTTTCTACATTTTATATGTCTATATATTTCCCTGTATACATTTTTTTTGCAAATAACTACTGCATAAAAGGCTCATTTCCCCATAAAATACAAGAACAGAAACTCAAAATCTCTACTCATAGAAATAAGGGGAGCTACGTTTACCCAGAAGGCAATTCTGATTTGAGATGAATGGGTTTGTTCATGATGGATTATTATTCTTTCAGGACTTTGCAGGAGCTATAATAGATAAAAACTATTCCAAGCTAGTGTGTTTTCACTGTCAATGATGCTAGTGCAAAACAAACAAACAAACAAAACTGGCAAGATACTAAGATAACTTTGCAGGCCAAAGGCTATTTCTTTTCTGCATAAGTTTCAGTGTCAAAATGGTAGGCAAAGCAAAATCATTTTCAAGCTGCTAGAGGGCACTACCAACTGTGAAAAACAGAATGATAAACAAAAATATCATTATTCAAGTGTGTCCTGTTAACTAATAGGAGGATTTTGAAGGTCCAGCACAGAATTTTCAAAACATGATTTTTCTTCACCAACAACATGGAAAGAAAGTAAAAAGGTGATTTTCTCGTTTGCAAAACAGCTTGCAGAGGTAGTGGTAGTATGAGCAAGGCTGTCTTATTTCCCAACAGAATGTATTTGGAAGGCAATGCAGTTTTTAATTGTTTAGCAATACTTTCTGAACAAGTCCATCTGGGTTCAAACTTTGTTTATTATTTAAGAATCCAATGAAATATCTGCAGAAGTGAACTATGAATATTTGATTCTTGGTCATGTAAAACACTCAATATTTGCATTAGTTTTCCCTTTATAATAGAAAGAGAAGACTCATGACAGAAGATTGCTGGGCTGTGACTGGTCTGCCAGCCACGTCCAAGGAGGATGTTTCGTGAGAGAGAGAGGTGCTCAGTGTGGTGATGGTGTCTGTGACTGCTCATTGCTGCTTTTCCTGGCACATGGCAAAAGAGGGCAGTGGAGGGCTGAGAACAGTCTCTAAATTTCCCTGCAAATCTTTTATCTACATTTCTTTGTTCTAAAAATTATAACAATATCTTTAAAAGCCATCACACTGTATTAATAATACAGACATTTTAAACAGAATATCCTGTAAGTTTCCATTAAAAAAAAATAAAGGAGGATTTTCTCCTAGCAAGCCATTTAATTGATTAAAATATTACCTTCCAGATCTCTTACCATAGAAGCTACTGCATTTTTGGTCACTAGTAGGATGCTACCATAGTCTCATTTACATCCCTTCCTTCATTTAAGTTCTAGGGAGTTGCCACTTCAGTCTGTAATACAAGTCCCCAAGTTTAAAAAGGAAAATCACTAGTTCAGCTGCCTCACATAGTGTTACTTGTTTTTTACTCTGTCATAAATAATAAACTGTCTTGTTCTTGCCAAGATGCCAGAACCACTCATTGGCTTACTGTGTGCTTTCTTAATTTAAGGGGTAGTTCTGCCTTCCGAATCCTTCTGAAATGTTTCTAGACTTTCTTTGCGCTATGTCCATCTCTTAATGTGTTCGTTCATACAACTTTAAAAATTCAGCAGCACCATCTGTTGTACCCATATTTAAGGAAAGAGCTTGAAGGTCAAAGATATCTTCAAATAAATTTAGTTTTACATTTAAATAAAATAAAATTTGAGGTTTGGCTTTCCTTTGGCTTTCAATATGAATCTCAAATGCTCTTTCCTTTCACTGAAAGCAGTGGTTCCTATTTTAGCACAAGCTGACATGGATAAAAAGTCATTACAATAATGATATACTATTTAAGGGAATGATCAAAGAGAAGTGCTCTACCCTCTCTCCCCAGCAATGTTTCTTCATTTTGTCAACAATTGCCTTTTTGTTCTTTCCTTTTTTAAAATAACAAGGGTTTGCCACTTAAAGAACAAGTGTCAAGATCCTGTTCTAATTGTTCTTGGGATGTCAGTTCTCTAACCAGATTTATTAGCAATGCTCCTGTTTTCTCATTATAAACCAAAGTATAATACTCAGATGTCATTCACTTCAAAATGTTGTGTTTGGTTTAATGCCTATAACATGTCAGCACTGCCTCCTGTGATCCTTTAATGTAAAGCAACAAGGAAATGTGACAAGATACCTTTCATGCGCCACATTCAACCTAAAGTCTGAATTATTTATGCATGTTTGAAAAATTATATAAAATGATAGTGTAGTGATATGTAACGTGTTAGTAGTACATTCTCAGGTGATTAAAAGCAATAATCACCAACATCATTAGCTTATTCCAGCACAACTTGCAGAACAGCTCTCTAGCCTGGGATTCACAGAGCCTGTTTCCAAGCCTGCATGTTCCACAGTCCTGCTGGTGACCTCAGCTACGGCATCTCAGGCTCCTTGGTCTTCCTTACACCTCTCCTGTAAAATAGGGCTGCTAATACTCATCCATTTTTAAAGCACCTGGACACCATGTTGCTATGTAGTTGTTAATATTGACAGGATAGTGGCTAAACGATATTCTTGTTTTTAGTATTTTTGTTCTATTTTTACAGTGATATTACTCCTGTTATAACAGTAGTCTTCCTCCAGGATGCTGGGTCCTGAACGAATACAAACACAGGTTGGTCAAAGCCCACTACTGTTTACATTTGAAATAAATGTATTATAAGTTTAAGACCCAGCTTTCCACATCAATGCAATTAAACTTATAGGAAAATCAATAATTTTCTCTACAAACTGACTAGTTTTTTTTTTCCAGTAGGTCTTATTGTGTGTAAAAAAGAACAACCCACTCTTAAAAAAAAAAAAAAAAAAAAAAAAACAAAGACAGATCTCGCAATATCGTTAAATACACAGATGTTACTATTTTACTGTGAGATGTTTGTAGAAATACTTTCGTATTTTGGTAAACTGTGAAACAGAGAATAGATCTTTTCCCAATGGAAGAAATTTAGTTTATTATTTATTTTTATTTCCTCTTTCTGTTCTTAGTTAAATAACAAAACAGAGTTATATTTCAATTATATACCTAGGAAGCAATACAAAAATAATTAAATATTTCTCCTTTCTTTAGTATTTCCTCATTTTGTGATTTATGCTTTTATATGAGTATACAGATACTTAGACTCAAAACCATATAGTCACATATTTTATACTTTATATTAGAATTTAAAATTTATATAACTATAAATTTCCATCAGAAAAAAGAGAAAAGAAAAAAGAAAAAAGAAAAAAGAAAAAAAGAAAAAAAAAGAGAGGTCATCCAAATCAGCTGAAAATCAAGACACTTTCCAAACCTGAGCATTATTTGATACAAGCCCAGCTCTCCAATTATGCTCTAGAGCTGTGCTATGTCTGCTGTTAGGTGATGTCTTTCTTAGGTATGTCTTTTGTTTGGGTGGTCACTGGACCTCAGCAAGGCTTGTTAGACCATCACTAGAAGTTGAGGATTCTCTTGGAAGAGGGGAACCTCACACTTCCTCCTCCGCCAAAAGATGCTGAGTAGGAAATGAAGCAAACACATAAGCTGAGGCCACAGCCTTAGTCAGAGAAACAGCCCATCCACAGAGTTAACTCAGAAGCACGTTTAGTTAGTATTTCAGAACGGAAGACATAATTTAGTAAAATGTTCATTAACCCCACTGGCACATGCTACAGAACATTTGGGTTGTTAGGGCACATCACTACTGATTTATTAGCCTGTCTTTGAGGTTTTTTCCAAATCTACACGAAAGGGTGCCAGTCACATTACAATTTGTCATGGTGTAATTGTACATTTCCAAATCTGCTTGCTACTTCTGTCAGGATAGCACTTTTGGGATGCCTCCTGATAATGGGAAATGCATCCACGCCCTGGTTTTCACAAATGAATACGAAGTTTGCAAGTTCTCAAAAGATTTGCCAGAGACACCCATCTCTTCAGAATTATAATTTCCAGAGAAAAATATTCTGAAATGGTCACATTCTCAAGGCTAATTTGATTTAAGCAAGTCAAAGTCTGATCAATATGTTTCGTTCTAGTAGAGAGAAGTTTTAAGTCAGTCAGTCATTGATTACAGGACTAGAAAGTGAGTTAGAAAAGAAATTCATAAAATATGGAGTCCACAGAATCACAGAATGGTTGCAGCTGGAAGGGACTTCTAGAGATCATCTAGTCCAACTGCCCTGCTCCAGCAGGGACACCCAGAGCACGTGGCACAGGGTGGCATCCAGGTGGGTTTGAAGATCTCCAGAGAAGGAGATTCCACAGCCTCTCCGGGCAGCCTGTTCCAGGGCTCTGTCACCCTCACAGGAAAGAAGTTCTTCCTCACATGGAGATAGAGCTTCCTGTGTTTCACCTTGCACTAATTACCCCTTGTCCTGCCACTGACCACCACCAAGAAGAATTTAGCCCCATATTCTTTGCATTCTTCCCTCAGGTATTTGTACATGTTGATAAGATCCCCTCTCAGTCTTATCTTCTCCAGACTAAACAGGCTCAGCTCGTTCAGTCTTTCCTCATACAATAGATGCTCCATTTCCCTAATCATCTTTGTCACTCTATGCAGGACCCTCTCTAGAAACTGCACGTACCTCTTGTACTGGGGAGCCCGGAACTGACCACAGTACTCCAGGGCCTCACCAGAACTGAGTAAGGGGTCAGGATCACCTTCCTCGACCTGCTGGCAATGCTCCTCCTGCTGCAGGCTAGGATCCTATTGGCCTTCTTGGTCCTTCATGAGGGCATATTGTTGACTCTATAGTTACACTGAATACTGTGTATATACGCTACTGTGTACATACTGTGTGAATATATATGTATATATATTGTATATCTTATACTGATGTCTCATTCCAGCTATCAGTGAGATGTTCTCAGAAACTCTTCTCAGCCACCAAAGCAGTGAACTTCACCACACCTAGAACATTGTTGTTCAGAGTTAGTCCTCTACCTTATCCAAGAGGATTTTCATTTGTATGGTTATCAAAAACACCACTTTATTTCTTGAATCATTTACAAGAGCAAATGGTGAATATAAGTTTAGTTTGTTTAGCTGACACTCATAAAATTTGCAGGAGTGCATACCACTGGGCTTATCCGTGAGTGACTCCTTTTTGATATATACAGAGGTTCGTCCCAGTGCTGATTTTTTTGCTCAAGTTTTATCTTTCTGCTTTAAAATCTTTGAACAGCAGTTGTACACTGCATTGCTAGACTTCTCAGTCATATACTGAAGGTTTTTTTTTCTCATGAGGTAGCAGTTTGCATTTTAATTTCCCATCATTTTATACAGTTTTATACATATTATACCTCATTAAGAAACATCATTAATTTCAAGGTGTTTTGGTCACATCAGTCCTTGTCAAGCCAGTCATAAAAGGAAGATTGACTGCATAGACAGAAGAGTCAAATGGATCTGGATGTCGTCGTATTTGTGTGCTCTTGCCTGCTGCCGGAAGGACTTTGACCATTTATTGGTGCATATATATCCTCAGAACCAAAGCCTTTGCTAATATAAATTGGCACTGCTCCACTGAAGGCAGCTGTTTAGAACAAATGAACATCTCCTCCACAGCAAAATTTTCCCTTCATTTATGCATCACCCTGGCATGCCCATAGGACTTTGCCTATATGATTAAAAGAGAGTGACTCACAATAGGATTTACAATGTCTTCAGAGCCTGTTTCCACCTTCTCTGTCATGCTTTACCTTCTAGCTGATGTTATTAGGAAAGTCAGAAGCAAAAGAAACCCAAGGCTGCACAACATGGCAATTCTATTTGACAAGACTTTCATATCTTTTCCTTTGAATCAATATTAGCTCCAACATACTTACTCATATTAAATGAATTTGATGTTAACATCTTGTTTCTGGGACAGGGACAATTAAATATTTAATTTCTAAAATACAGTAGACTCATGAATGTTCCTGTATAAATGCATTACATACACTGTGTGTATCCAGTTCACTGACCTAGTGCTCTGTATGATATATAAAAAAAGGGAGTAACTTGTAAATATAATATTCAACACAGTAGCATCATGCTGCTTGGTGCTTCTTATGTAATTTAGTTTAGAAGATAGAGAACTTTCACAAGCCCACCTAAACAGCAAGTTTTCTCTTTTCTCCAATCTTTAATTTAAATGGTCTCTAGCTTTTTAAGTCCACTTGAGGGATGAATTAAAGTCAATTCAGAAATTTCCAAAATAGTGGTTTATGGATGAAAATATGTAAGACTTTTTTCTTCGTAGGCACAAAATATTTTTTCTTCACCTAATATTTTATGGAATTTTCCTATTCTCACTGATGTCTGCACAGTATTAAGTGGAGCAGGCAAGTATAAGAGAAAAAACTCAGATCGCTATAAAGAATGTTTTGTCTTTCTGAGGGTAAAATATAACAGCCTTTTGCATTAAGTATCTTTCTACCATCTAGTATTCAATTGTGTATCTAAATATAAACTGTGAACTGTCTAGGAATGAGATGGCAGGTTTGATGTCAAAGCTGACAGCTCCCGTGGGATTTTTCCTCTCTTCAAAACAGTTCATATTCAAGCTAGGATCTGCCTTCTCTTGTACAGACTCCCACCACGGACATTACAGTTAACATAATATACTTTGCAGAGCTGAAGAAGAACACTAAGCAAGACAGAAATTGGAAAAGAGTGGAGAAAATAGAGTGTTGTATGAAAGTATGTCCAGCAGATTGCATTGTAGTCAGAGCTGTGTAACTGAATTAATTCCCAGCTCCTAGAAGTGTGCTAGAATCCCCACTGAGGTGTGAGATTTAAACAGAGGTAAGTACCTTGTGACTTCAGTCTTCAAGCTCCAGGCTACTCTGGGGCCTGATGCCTTCATTCACCATGCGTACATCAACGCAGTGGTTGTTCTGCTGCAGCAACACACTGCACTCTACCACCTCAGCTCCTGTCCACACCATACAAGTGTTGAGTAAGAAGTTACCAGCTATGAACTGCTGGGCAGAGTAAGATTTAAGGATAGCAAGGACTATTGAAAGTAGATCAGGAAGTGGGAGTTCTGGGTCATAACATTTTTCATTTATCCAGCTAACAGGCTAAGAGTTAAAGGAGAGTACATTAAAAAAAGGAAGTCACAGCTCATTCCAGTGGAAGACTGTAAAGAGTATACACTTCATAAACTCACAGGATAGTCACTGTCGGAAAGGACCTCAGGATGTCTCTAGTTCACTTCCCAAAGCAATGCCAGTTCTGAGGTCATACCAGGCTGCTCAGGGCTATTTCCAATGCAGGACTTGAAAACCTCCAAAGACAGAAATGGCAAAACCTCATAGGGCAACCTGTCCATCTGTCCTCAGGAGGAAAAAGCTTTTCCTTATATTCCTTGTTTCATTTATGCCTGTTGTCTCTTGTCTCCAACCATGGAGGTGGGCTGGAAAAAGCCCCATTCCATCTCTTCAATGACCCCTAAAAGGTACCAAGGGGCTGTTCAGAAGAAAAAAACTCTGCTCAGATCTTGGTATCATAACTGCTATCATCATTACTGGCACTTGCTTCACAGAGGCCACACAGCAGCTCCCTGGACATGACTGGAGGGCTCCTAGGCATTTACAGGGAATGCTATCATACACCCTTGTAAATTTGCTTCACAGAATCATAGAATCACAGAATGCCTAAGGTTGGAAGGGACCTCTAGATGTCATCTAGTCCAACTCTCCTGCACACGCAGGGCCACCTAGAGCACGTGGCACAGGACTGCATCCAAGCGGGTCTTGAAGATTCCCAGAGAAGGAGACTCCACAACCTCTCTGGGCAGCCTGTTCCAGTGCTCTGGCACTCTCACTGTCAAGAAATTTTTCCTTAAGTTCCTGTGGAACTTTTGATGCTTTAGTTTGTGGCCAGCCTCTCAGCCTTCTCTTCTCCAGGCTGAACAGGCCCAGCTCCCTCAGCCTCTCCTCATAGGGCGGATGCTTCAGGCCCTTGATCATCCTCATGGCCCTGCGCTGGACTCTCTCCAGCAGCTCCACATCCCTCTTGTACTGGGGGACCCAGAACTGGCCAGATGTGGCCTCACCAGGGCTGAGTGGAGGGGCAGGATCCTCTCCCTCGACCTGCTGGAGATGCTCTTCTTAATGCACCCCAGGACCCCATTGACCCTTCTTGGCCACGAGGTCCTTCTCAGTAGAGCTGCTCTCCAGCAGGTCGGTCCCCAGCCTCTACTGCTGTCTGGGGTTATTTCTCCCCAAGTGCAGGATCCTGCATATCTCTTGGCTGAATTTCATGAGGTTTCTCACCGTTCAGTTGTCTAGTCTGCCCAGGTCCCTCTGGATGGCAGCGCAGCCCTCTGAGCTATCGGATTCTCCTCCCAGTTTGATATCATCAGCAAACCTGCTGAGGCAACACTCCGTCCCTTCATCCAGGTCATTTATGAATAAAGTGAACAGGACTGGACCACGGACTAACCCCTACAGGCCTCTAGCTAGACTCTGCTCCACAGATCACCATCCTCTGAGCTCTACCATCCAGCCAATTCCTAATCCACCTCACTGTCCGCTCATCTATCCCACACTTCTGGAGTTTGTCTAGGAGGATGTTGTGAGGAACGGTGTCAAAAGCCTTGGTGAAGTCGAGATAGATGACATCCACTGCTCTCCCCTCATCTATCCAGCTAGTCATTCCATCAATGAAAGGCAATGAGACAGAGGTTCTGCTTTGTCTCATTTCACAGACTGGAACTGCCAAGTCTCTTTCAATCCTACTGTCTTTTTTTATTTTTTTAAAAACAGAATCCTCAGACTAACCAGAATAACCAGAGGCTACAGCAGCCTGAGGGCTGGGTTGATAGTTGCAAGATTGAGCCATCTTTCTACATCACCATGTCGATGAATGCATATTCCTTAGCTCTTAATTCATAATACAGTTCATTCATTCCATGTCAGTCACTAGAAACATATATCAATGAGTGACTTCCTTTTATCTTCAGTGATCCCAAGATTTCATTAACCTCCCTCTTCATTGTAGTTCCTATTAGACTTACCAGAATGGAATTGCAGTATGAAATAAAAACAAGTCATTGGAATGTAGATTGATTGCAAACTTAGTTTTAATCCTGGTTGCATACTTATATCTCACAAGAGCGATTATGATAGCATGCTGTCTTCAGAAGTACCTTAATTGAAAGAGCTTTATAACATGTCCTGTAAGTTAGCTGTGTCATACATCTGTTCTCTGAAGCCCCCACTTAATGAAGACCTTATTTCACTCTTGCTGTTGTATATATATAAAATAATCCATTTGCTGAATATTTGTGTAGTAGGGTTCACAACACATATAACCTACCACTGAAATTGATTCTGAAAAGCAAATAATGTTTTTCTTTTCATGTGTCCAGGTGCACACTAACATGCAATAAATGTGAAAGGGGCTATCCATATAAAAGGTTTATTCCCCCTCCCCTTAATACATATATGCTCTTGTTCCACTCGAAATGAAACATTTTCTTAGGTTTCCTTTAAAAAGTATCATACTGTAGAAGTATCATAATCACATAGCAGGTTTTAGCATGCATAACTTCAGCAGATCGGCTTCTTCCTTTGCACATAAAGGCACAAAGTACAGAATGTGCATTAGGCGAAAGAAAGGACACCTTCTTTTGTTTGAAGGTGTTGGCTATTACTGTTTTTAGCTAAAATATTACATGTTTTTCTCTGTGATGTTCTTTTCTCAAACATATTTCTTGATTGTAATAGATTAATTACCTAAAAGCTTCTTTCCCTAGTAAGTGAATATGTGTGTATATATATAAAATCTACTCGTTGCTGATGTATTTTTCTAGCACATGAAAACTGGATCTACTTTTTCAACTGAAAATGTCTTTCTTCATGAGAATGATTCATTCAAAATTTCAGTGCATAATATCTATTTGATCCCAAAGTCCTCTAGAAAGCATCTGCAGCACTATCTTGTTTTAAAGTAAAAGTATATGGGTGAAAATGAATCCAAGTTTCAAGACTAAAGGAATAAAATCATCCATGTAAAGTCTTAGCTTCAGACACACACATTTCTAATTCAATCTCATAGATTTAATACAGATATATAACATATATATTCATATGCATACATACACCCTGGAAATGAAAGTGTCTGCATATCCTATTGCACATTAGTTGAACTTTTTAAAATTTGAATACTTTGAAGCCACTCTTCTTCCACCTTAACATAATATTCTTCCCTCTTATTTTTCCTTTCCCTTCTAGTTCTTAATCACTTTTACAACCAATGTTTTCATACCTTATTCTCAATCATGATCTAAATTCGTAAAGTGCTCTGCAAAGAAACTCCAAATGTCACCTTACTGGTGTGAGTGCCTTTTACATATAATTAAGTTCAATGTTAACCTGTGAAAGCCCCAGCAAGAATCTTTACCACTTAGAAGTAATGCACCAAAATATTCAAATTAAGCAGGTAATTCTTAATAGTAGCCAGTATTACGAACTCCTCCAAGCCGTAGCTTACATGTCTTCATTTGGGCAAAATACTGAAAACTACTGGCGTGCCTCTAACAACAGTCGATGCTGCTGTGCAACTGTTCAAACCGTATTAAGTGTGCATATTAAAAACAGCACACTAAAATAAGGAAAAAAAAAGTTTTTAAAGATTTTTTACCTTAAAAGTAGATGAATATAGAACAACAAACACTCAAGTGTGTGCAGCTTTCCAACACACTCATCATTTTGTCAGCCCACTTCAGGAAAATCAATTTGTGAAGTTTGTCTACAAACTCTGTTATGTACTAAATAGTCACAGTTCAGAAGATCGGAGCTCAGAAGAAAAAGCAGAAAACACTCATGAATCAAAGAAAAACTGGGGCGGGGGTAGGATAACTTTTCCGTACATTTTAATAACAAATTCTGAGAAAGGGAGCTAGACAAGTGTCTAGCAGCAAGTTACTGATGTGTGATTTCAGTTTACAGAATCTGATCTTTAGATGAAGGGCAAACATTTCTGTATTTTAGAGCTCTGTAACAACATCAGAATTATTAGCATTACTGGAGCAAGATGATACTATATCAAAGAAAGAAGAAAAGCTGTGGCGTTGAGGTTTAATACACACGTTCTCATGACACCATATTCCCTAACACAGCCTCAAAATTTGGTATTTAAAGTGACCCTGTTCAAGCTTCAAGGGCTGTAATTGTAACACAATTAATCTCAATTACAGGAATACATCTTCAGGCAGTTTATAAACATGCAATCATACCAAGTTCTTCAAATATTTGAAGGTTCACAGGTTTTAAGGCCACAAGGAACTGTTATGAAATCGTCTTGTGTGATCTCTTGCATAAAACAGACAGCAGCATTTCAGAAAGGCATTCCTGCACCAAGCCTTTGAGCAAATGGACCGTTGGAGGGCAGATCCAGACCTCCTGTGTGAGGAGCCTGGTGGCTCCCCTCCTCTGCACTTGCCTGCAGGGAAACTGAGCACGGCAACTCCTGTGACATGCAGATATCTCAGCTACGCAGCATTTTTGTGACCCTCTGCGGACCCTACCCGACCTTTTGTCTCTGAAGAGGCTCTCTTGCATTGGAAGGATCATCTATATACATTTTTAGCCAGTTTTAGGGAACTGTTACACAATGCACAGAGGCAGATCCTGCAGATACTGTCCCTTATTAACCCTTTTCATGGCTTTTTCTTTGCATATTAGGAAATATGCAAAACTGAGTGGTTCACTATCTGTTTATGTGCCTCTTCTTGAAAATATTTAACAAGCTTCCAGCAAGTTTTGCTGAAAAAGGACTGTATAAAGGATGCTGAACACAGACCTAAATGACTTAACCAGTATCAGCATTTGCATGCTGCTTACATAGCCTGCTAAACTGTTTTTGCCGTTTTTGCCTTTTCAGCATATGACATTATCAATTTTTGTAATATGGTAAAGATTTTTCTTGGCTCAAGTAAGAACCTGTAACAAGTTGTTCTTCCCTTGAATAAAGGTATTTTCAAGCACTACTCCTGCTGTTACAAACCACATGATGCCAAATTATACTTACAGGTGATCCACATTTATCCTATTCTATCACACTAGATAGAATCAGGCAGAAAATTAGAATTCAAGTGCCACCTTTGAGAACAGTAGGAATGTGCTAGAAGAGAGCGGTCTGGTGAGAACTGCTGGGCTGGGGTGGAAATACAAAACACCTAATTAAGTACGAATAAGACCATCATGAAGCTTCTGAGCAAACAAGGAAATAAACATGCAAATATCACTTTTATGTATTATTTTGTAATTCTTAACTTCAGTAACTTCCTGTTACTGTTTCAAGTTCACATGCAAAACTATAAATATTTTTCGAACTCCATTGAAACCAACTGCAAAACTCCCCAGCATCCTCAACAAGGCCAGAATTTTGTTTTCTTATACTAGACATCGCAATATGAGAAAGGTGGGTTTTGCGTTTTTAGGATTTTGCTTTTGTTAGTATGTAACAATGAACACACATATTACCTTCCATAGTCAGTGAATGTAACTTGCAACTATAAATCAAACACCATATTTTAATTAATGCTCTTCTAATTTATCAGTTGTGTTAATATGAAAATAACCATTGATGCTCATACAAATACATACAGATAGTTAGAATAAATGCAGTTAGAAACATATATATATATATTTTCTATATCTTGTCTCCTAGAAACTATATTCTCAAAATAATAATGAGCCATCTGGAAAAACTAATGGTCAGACAATAACTGGATAGACTATTTCACAGCTTCTGAAAATATTAAGCTGATTAATGTTAGTTTTGACAGGTACCATAAAACATATTTAGTCATACTGACACTTTAGACACTTAATTGCACACACACACAAACCTGTCAATATTTCAAGTTTCTTGAAAACCACTTTAATTTGCCACATTCCATCCCATTCTGTAACCAGCAATTTTAAATAGCGGCTGGCTGTTCAATAATGAACACAGAAAGGCAAAGCCACTGCCGCTGCTCTGTGCAGTATTTCCTGCCAGCTGGCATGGAGGCAGAGGGTGAGCGCTGCTGTTGTTTAGAGGGGCATATGTGATACAACCTGACATGTCAAAGTGTGAAGAGGCTTTTGCTGCTTAGCCGCTAGGAACAAGTTTACTGACTAGTGAAACCACAAAAATTTCAAGGAAGAGGATTCTTTTCCTTCAAGATAATTAAGCGCCCGGGGAAAACAGAGCTATGCCCATCTCCAAATGCCTTTAAGAGCTTTCCCTTCCTCCTCCTCTCTTCCTTTGCTGCCCAGAACTGTTGAGTAACAGACATTTCAGCTGCATAAGAGAAGCAAACAAATGCATTGCTGCTGTAGTTGCAGGGCAAGTAAACATCGATGTCACTGCAGCTGTAATCACATTAGTAGGGTGCGTTAATGGTAATGTCATGTTTGATCAACCAGCCTGGTCCAAAGGCCTCTGAAATGCAACCTGAGCAGCAGCACATCTAGAAAGGGGAAAGAAAGCTCTTCCCGAACAAACCATGTTCAAACATAGAGCCCCGTTGCAAAGGTGAGCCTTCAGCCACCAACAGTCAATGTCAAATCACCTTGGATCACTCAGTCAGACTTCACACTTGCTTACACTATTTTCCCTCCTGTAGCACCAGCTCTGTTTTTCTTTCATTCCCCAGCTGGCACCCACCCGCAGCCCGCAGAGCCGGGATACCTCCCTGATAGGGATAACACCACGCTTAGGCTAGATTCGGCTTCCTTGGTGCTCTTATGCCAAGGACAGGCACACTCTCACCCCGTGTGTTTAGCATCATTTTCCAATCAGTGGGTCTTAGTGCTTTAAAGGCGACGTGTTGATATCTGTCTGCCTTAGCGTATTGTATGAGATTACAGGAAACAGTAGCAGCAAAAATATTCAACGACAAATTCCGTGGGTGTGAGAGGAGCAGGGGAGCAGATACCCTCCCCGCAGCGTCCCGCCGCACTCACGCCCTCCGTGCGCGTCCACCGCACACTTTTTAACGAGCGTTTTCGGACGCGGCTCGGGCACTACCTTAGCCCTTGGCTCCCGGTTCCCGCCGCGACACGCGCAGCGCCGCCCGCCCGGCCCCCGT
>JAUBNY010000172.1:1436469-1447511 GCA_032275445.1 Crypturellus soui | reverse complement strand
TCTTGCCCCTAGATAAGGGCTGGATTTGTTCTTGTCTCACTGGTGCACTAAGGGCACCAGAGCATTGCTAAAGGAAAGAAAACTGCATAATCCTGTGGGGAAAAACTGTGAGAAAACTGTGAGAGAAAACTGTGGGGCTGCGACTCAGCAAAGTTCAGCCTAATTCCTAATGTATCACCTGAGTTTGGGCAACTTACTCGATTTCTCCATCCAGGAGGAGAAAAATGTAGATATTAGTGTGTTACTGTTTTGTTGTGAATATACCCTTGCTAAATATCTCATGTGCTTGAAAATTGGCCCTTTTTGCATTTCAGCCACCTGTTATTTGAGCTGAGGGAGGAACACACGACTTGTCTGATATGCTTCCCTGACAAGAAAAGTCAAGCTGTTTAGAGAATGAAGGTACTCTACAAATTGCTACTTGCACAGCCCCCCAGCTGCACTTTTCTTCTCCAATTTTATCCACAGGAATTTGGAAATATGGAATAAACTCAGCAAGCCAGTTAAGGAAAAGGAGGGGAAAAGGAGGTACCTCTGACTCAGTCCTACATTAGTGCTTTTGATTCTTGTCTTTCAGATCGGAAGACAGGGGACACACATCTGTCCTTAGAGGTAATTAATATAACTCAGCTATGTTTCTCCCAGATTTTGAAAGAGAATTTTTGGTGGACTCTTCTCCCTCCTGCTTAGCTCAGTGGTTAGATGGAGAGGTCTTTAAATAATATAGACTTTTCTCTCTGACTCCTTTCAGATATGCTAATAAGTCTTTCATCCTTTAGTGCAGGGAAAAATACATTAATTACTAAAGTCTAACTCTTTTTTTTTTTTTTTGGAGACAGCCTATGCACAGGCTCCTGAGCATCCTATCAATACCTTGGGCTAAGGATTTCTTTATCCACCCTGAAGTACAAGTTGTCCTTTTATACCTTATGTTTGAAGTGAAAAATCTCTA
This sequence comes from Crypturellus soui, assembly GCA_032275445.1. Classification (NCBI taxonomy): domain Eukaryota; kingdom Metazoa; phylum Chordata; class Aves; order Tinamiformes; family Tinamidae; genus Crypturellus; species Crypturellus soui. Next base: position 1,446,559 of record JAUBNY010000172.1, on the reverse strand, counting down.
CTGGAAATAAAAAACAGAGGTGAGCTGTTTGCAAAACTTCAAGGAATTACCCAACATCAAACAAGAAGAATCCAGTAGAAGAAATGGGAGAGGATTCTTGCATCTAGGTTCAGAGAACCACTTCTCAGGTAAAGATTTGGATATTTAACATCAAAACAGACCCCATTTAACTTAAAATCATTTTTCTCAAGCCAGCAGCCATGTACTAGAACTAGAACTAATAGCCCCACTTACCCACGTCACCCGATAAACAATTTTGCTCTGATGGAAATTGGCTCCAACAATCAAGCTGTCATTTAAGCAGCAGAAAGACGTCCTGAAAAAAAATGATAGCTAATGTACAGTGTGGGAGAGATCAATATGGCTAACAGCAGGCTCCATTGTGGGTCTATTTAAAAGATGAAGAGAGAGAGACTCTGTGGTGAGAGAACTAGTTCTGTCTTCCATCCATCTCCTGTAAAGAGTAGAGAGAGATCAGACATGGTAACTGTCAAAGGCTGTTATCCTTGAATTAGATCCATATTTTCTTCTATAGAATTCTTAATTTTATAAGAGTCATATGTTTACATCTGACTTGCTCCTCTGTTATCTGTGCAAGAAAAAGTCCAACTGGCAAATGAAGAAAAATTCATTCCATTGCACTCAAAAGCTGTCCTCAAAAAAACAGTAAGTACCTTGTATAAACCTATTCTTTTGTTAGGGTGTTGCATCTCTGCTCCATGTAGCTGGGTGGTATTTGTGCTCCCTGATCAGCTTTTCTGTTGTTTTGAGTGTTCTCCTATAGAGAGGAAAAGACAGTGTTTGAAGTATAGTTTGAGTAAAGATGGAACATGTGCAGGTTACCAGGTTTGAATCATGGAACAAGTCATTCCTCAGTGAAATAACTCAGCTGGAGATCTTTCTTTACACTGCTTACCATTAGCATCACAAAAAAAGCTACTTTTAGTAGTGGACACGCAGCCATCATCAGGATGAGGTCTTAATGAAGCTTAATAAAAGACTGTATTTATTCAGAGAAGGAAAAAAAAAGTTTTAGGAAGCAAAATGAATTCAGCTAATTGAGTTTATTCCCACATAGCTATTAGCCTTACATAAGAACCTAGAACCAATTGAGAGACCAGGGGAAAATACCTTTTTGATGATATATTGAAGCACTTGAAATTCAAGCTGGATTCAAGTACAGCACTTAGAATGCCTGATTTGTCTTTAAGGATTTTGTTATTATTCCTCTTCGTTGCTATAGGCTGCACTGTGCTGCAGTAGGGGTGTGCTTTCTGAAATAGGTATTAAAAAAGAAGCTGTATCAAGATACACAGTGCGAGTGCTTAGCGCTTTTCCAGAAGGACAGACAAGAAGTCAGGAGAGATGTATTTGTGTTCTCTTCAGAGAGACACTTCTAAAGCAGGTGAATGAAAGAAAAACAGTGGTATAGCAGTATCAGGAACAGATCTGGAGCTTTCCTGTGTGAATGCCATCATTTTTTTTCTTGTAAAGTTCACGCTGTTTTCCTCCTGAGTCATGAAGCACTTGCATTGGCTTTCTTCTCAGTCTCTCCCTTTACAGAGGCTGTTCAGTCCTGGACGTGCGGCCAGATGGAGTATGCAGCAGCATGAGAGCTGGGATCCTGTTGTTCCTCTCTAGCATTTTGGGAAACAAGCACATTTTGCTGCACAGCAAAGCTTGTCACCCAGGTTTTGACAAATCTGGTGGCTATAGCTTGACACATTGAACTATACTTCATGGAAATCTAAGTAGCTGGGATTGATTTTCTGTCTTTTAACCACACTGTATTTTACCTAAATACTGATTGATGGATAACAGAACATTTTCACCCATGCAGAGAAAAGGACACTGGGAAGCTGGAATGGGAATAAGGTTGACATATGGTGGATAGCAGGAAATTTTCTGTTGGAAAATTTTCTAATAAAAAATTCTTAGCTCTGAAAAACTGAAAATCCCTACCGGGAAATTCCAGTTTCACCATTTTGAGTTTTATATTTTATCTTGCATTTAGTGTTATACACTAGAAGTATAATTTAGAATGATGTTTCTGTGATATCTCAGTGGATGCATTCTCTGCCTACAGGACTTTACCATCATCATGTAGCATCAAATGCTTCACGTCTCCACGATGCTTATCCTTCTTCTGCTCCTCCCTCTCAGGAATGAATCCAAGCAAATGGAGTAAGACTGTCATAACTTCCATTCCATTTCTTAAGGCTTAGATTGGACATACACTCATTTACTGTGCAATGTCAGTGAATGTTGAAGAAGATGCTTAGTTCATTGGATAGAGCTTTAAGCTTTAGGTACCAGCATGCACAAGAACAAGGTTCAGTTTTGTGTTCTGATAAGACAGCTTTGATAATTCTAAACAAGTCACTTTGCCTAAAGGCATAAATAGGGTTATTAATAACTCCTTACATTATATAGTATAACTCAAGGTAATGTCTATAGAGGATGTGAGTACTCGCATATGACACAGGATGAATTATATCCATGTCATAGACGTATATTATCTGATAGGGGGAACAGAGTTACAGAGGACAACTTGAAAGAAAAATTGTATACACACTCCATAGGCATTAAGACCATCCCCAAGTCAAGTGAGAGGAAGCTGAAATTCAGATGTGTTCCTGAAGCTTTGGCTTTTTATTTCCTCTCCAACTGAAAGAGTTGGGGGAAGCTCCAGCTGCCACGACTGGAATCAGAGCAAGCAGTCTAGATTGACCAGCATGATCCTGGTCCAAGCAGAGAAGTATGAATGTTGGAAAAAGTCCTTCAGTGCTGTGGAAATACACTCTTTTTGCAGTGCACCAGTCCCCACTGGGACAAGTTTCCTTTTTTCATTAGTGCAGCAAATCCACAGTTGTATATAAAAACACAGTTCATAAACAAATAAGGCCAAGTGATTTCAATATGAAAACAAAGTTGCTAGCTTTCATGTCTCACACCTACTGCATATTACTTCTTATAGCACAAGACTTAAATGATGTTTACTCTGAGTGCAAAGGAATACAGATTTTAAAAGACTAAAAATAAAACAGACAAAATTCTCTACATATCTACAGAAATTTTTGTTTGAAAACCTGGAACTAAACAGATTATAGTCAATAACACTTTCCAGCATCACATACTCGTGCTCATGAAATTATCAGATTTTTGTAGCTAGTATAAATATAGGAGAGAGGATAAGCTTTACTGAAATGGTATATTACAAAAGCATAACATCTACATAAAGAGAAGATAAAGCTAACAAGCTTTTATCACAGTAACAGGGATTAAATTAAGCCAATCTTTTCTGTTAAATAAGACGATGAGTCTTTTAAGAACTGGTTCAGGATTTTTCCTTGCACATGTAACTTGACAATGTCTGTTAATTCTGCCAGTCGCATACATAATGTCATCCTCCCCTTCCCCTTTGTCCACTACAGCCACTCATCTGGCAAACATATTCGCATTACTGAGTTACTGCACAATAATGAGCAATTTGTATAAGAGCCAATACCCTTGAAAATATGCAGGTTTTTTTTTTCGTTAAGACCCATTATTTTGTCCCTTCCTTGTACTGCATGTTGCGGTGGGCTCTTTGTCCTTCCGCTTTTGTAGGACCTGGCAGAGCGTAGTAAGAAATTATAAATACAAAATAAAAACAAGAGTAGAAACTATAACCTGAAAGAGGAAGAATGTCAGGGTGCAAACATTTTCTGCTTTTATTTGTATGACCTTGTTTTTGCATTGCCACTTTTTCAGCTGGATCTTGCACTGTTGCTGTCGGTGGACCTTTATCATGACTGGAGCTGAATCAAGCACCTGCTGGAATATTCCGACTTTATGTATTGCTCTTGAATTCTTTATGTCTCTGCTTTCTCCTTCCCAGAGCTATTCGCTGTCTGTCTGGTTTCTTCTATTGACCCCAGTGCTGTAGCTGCCAGGTACCTCCAAACCTTGCAGCTCAATCTCAATGATGTGTTAAGCTAATGAAAACCTAGCTGTACAGTCAGCTGGCTGAGTAATAGTAGTTTTAAAAGCATCTAATGAGCTTTCTGGTCGGGTACAAATGAAGTCTTATCAAAAGGACAGAGCTCACAGAGCTCTCGGCAGGGAAAAATACCCGAATAGCCCGGTACTAATAATTCCCTGCAATGCCTGCTGTGGTGGTGTTTTTTTTTTTTTTTTTTCCTACATTCACTCATTTCTCCTTGTCTGAGAGCTCCACCTAATGGCAGTAAAAGGAAGGTCGCTACCTTTCAGGCTTTCCACTAAGAATCTTTATTTCCATCCCGTTGCTTGTCTATTTTGCAAATAGAAGGTGAAAAAACAAGGATCTCCTCTGACTTTCAGGGTAAAGAGCGGTTAATGAATAGGAGCCCATGATCTCTTTCTTTTATTTTAATAAAATTTCTCAGAGCTTGAACAAAGCATTATTTCCATTACGGGCAATTTCCTAAAGAATAAACTAGATGAAAGATATATCCTTTTCCAGTTTTATCTCTGTGTCCAGGCATTTGCATCCAAATAATTTACCTGCAGGAGCACATAGCACAGGTACCAGATACACCTTGCAAGGTCAGGGTCCAAACCTGCATGAAGGAGCACTCTAGACCATAGAATATGTTCTGCTTCGCTTGTTCAAATGAGGGGAGAATGGTATTACTGCCAATATGAGGGGAAAGCAGTCTCAAAGAAGAAATTTCTACAATCAGTATTGTGCTTGCAAATGCTCATAAATAATGAATAATTGTTCTTTCCCCCTACTCCAAAGTGATGCATCATCATAAAAATCATGTCTGCCTCCTATGTTAAACCAGCTGAGATTTTGAAGAGTTTATGGTTTCACAATGTTTTCAACATTTTATTGTCAACAAGTTAGGTTAGAAATCCCCCATTTTTGCACCAAAAGCTGTGGTCCATACAGGTTTAGAATACTTCTTTGAACTAAGACTAAGAACAACTTACTCTTCAAAGCCTAAATCTGAGCCAGAGGATGCTAGAGGACCCTAGAAAGAGGTGGCAGGTCTGTACAGAAGTAAGGGAAGAGTGAGCAATGCCAGCCGGCAGGCAGCTTCTCCCAGCAGAGAGATAGCGCAGCTGAGTCAGATGCAGACTCTGTATTCAAGGTCATAAGGAATGACTGGCAGACAGGTAATAGGACATACATATATGTATATTTATGTTTAAAGCAGTGCTTTTTCTTATTATTTTATTTTAAACACCATCAACATATTACAGAACAAATGCAGTAGTAACAGTATTGCATCAATGTTGCTACAAATATTGTGTTAGAAACCCAGGTAAACTGTACCTCAAAAAGAAAACAAGCACTCCAGTAAGAACCCCACTTAGTTCAGTATGAAAGGCAAGGGGCACATCACAGGGGAAATGTCAGCATTTTAAAAAGCAGAAGGCCTGCACATCACTGAAGCCTAGGACTGTGGCAGGTCAAATGAAAGCAGGAAATTATGAGAACTAAAAGAGGACATGAAGAGTGCCTTGCACTTGTGATACTCATACTGATAAGAAGTAATTTTAAAATATCAAAAGCAGGAAGACAGCTAGGAAATTGATTGAGTGATTTGGTGACAGATGTAAAAAGGAAACACGGGGCTGATCAGATCACAGCGGAGAAACTCGGTGCCCTCTTTGCTGTCACGTTTCCTGCTGAATACAGTGGGGGTCCTGCACAACGCCCACTCATTGCAGCAGACAGGCCAGAGGAGATGCCCCTCTGAGGCAAACACGCAGGCAGCAGTAGGTGACACAGCTAGATTAGGTGTCAATAAGCCACCAGGGCTGAGTGCCCTTCACCTGAGCGTTGTGACGAGCTCAGCCCTGCAGCTGCAGTGCTGCTGGCTGAGGGACACCAGTACTCCTTGCCCAGAGCCCCAAGGCCCAGCACCTGTGGGTTGGCAGAGCAAATCCCGTGTGTGAGAGGGTCTGGGAACCACAGCTGCCATCAGTGACTGACCGCCCTGCTAGGAAGGTGGCAGAGAACAAGACCCCAAAGGAGCAACACAGTCTGCTGGAAAGAGATGTCACGGCTTCAGTGGAGGGGAATCCTGCACCGCTAACCAGCTGGGCTGCTAGAAAGGTGTCAGCACAGGAACAGAGGGGATCTACTGCACATAACAGACTTGAGGCTACAAAAATAATTTGATAAGGTTTCACAGCAAAGGTGAATATCGGGGCTAAGTTGCTAGGACGCTGGTTCTTTTATAGCCTTCAAGGTGATTAAAAGGCAGGAGGAGAAAAGAGCACTTGAGTGTGTGGAGTCGGCTCTGGAGTATCCCGGGAATCAGCACTAGGATCAGTTCTCTACAGCACCTTCGTCAGTGACCAGGAGAAGAAAGTGCAGAGCGAAATGTCTAAGTTTTTAGGTCATAGTAAGCTATTCTGGTGAGAGAAATATGTCAGTGTTGAGGGACTCTGGAAAGAGGTCATAAAACTGAGTGGAAAAGAACAGTGAGACAAAATGTAGTGATGAGCTTCAATAACAATAAATATAAGATAATGCTTCTTGTGAAAAATAATTTAAACAGTGTGCTTGTGAGACTGAACTTGAGCTACTGGTTACAGCTCAGGAACAAACCTTTGGATTTATTGCTAGGAGTTCCCTTAAGTCACCGGTGCAGAGTACATCTACAGCCATAAAAGCCAGCAAAATGTTGAGCAACATCACAGAAGGCATTGACGGCAAAACAGAGGGCATCATTTTACTGCTATAGAAAACCTTGGCAAGAGCACATATTGAATACTGTGGGCTTTCCACCTCTGTGTATCACAAGGTGCACATAGCAGAGTTAGAAGGGCAGCAAAAATGAATAAGAAGATGCAGCAGCATTGAAAAAGTCTGGAATTGTTCATTTTTAGGAGGAGGAAGCTGAAGGTGAACGTGAGCACAGTTTGCAAAATCAGGAAGACAGAGCTGTTGTTGAGCAATCTCTGAATAGTAGTACAAGGGCACTCACTCGAAATACTATCAGATTGTTTTAGGGCGCGAAAAAGAATGTATCTCTTTTTTCTTTCTTTTTTTTTTTACAGATAAACTTTGTTGCCACAGAAGGTTGTGGAGCCAGGTTCAAATAGAGGTTAGACAAACTCATGGAACAAGAAGCAAGTGGGCAGCGAAGTATCTTCCAACTTGCTAATTTATGAGTCACTTCTGGGGATGTAGGAGAGGAATGGACTGCAAAAAAAGGGTCAGGATCACATGCTTTCCCTATGTAGTATCTCCAGCTGCCGCTACTAGAGACAGAATTGCTCTCTGGATGGACCATTGGCCTTATCTAACACAGCATTTCTTATGTCCTCATTAAATCTTTTCACTCCCTGTGCTTTGTACCTTTGTACAAGCACAAGAATAATGATCTAATTTAAAGGATTTCTGTATGCATCGCTAATGCTTCCAGGAAACTTGAAAATGACAAATACAGTTTGTACTTTTTGTGTGGCACAGGAAAAAAAACTATGGGAATGGGAGTCACCCAGAAAACTCCTGTTGGTGATTGATTCCTCCCTTTTGCTTAGGGAATGTCTGCTTGACTCAGCCTTCCCAGACAGGATGGCCGTGAGGAAAGAAAAGGCTACAAGGCCTATGAGCTTTCTCCTTGTCAAGGGCATGTGGTTGATCCTTGGGAACAAAGAAGCCATCTGCTCCTTATGGTAATGTACAAGTTTGAACAGAGCTGCAGGAAAACCAAACACTGATCTCTAGATCCGGTTGGTTTGTCCTACAGTTATGTGGGTGAACAACAGAGGAGGCTTGACGGCTGTTCCCACAAATACTGCTCTTATTTCAGGTCTGTTATTTGTCACTTAGACATTTTAGTATCCGGTTTGTAAGTGTGGTTGAGTACTAAAGATAACAGAACGAGGGATATATATTGCAGACACAAACATGAAGCTGATTTAAAAAAATTAATGTTTTACATGTAGTGTTTTATGCCTTCTTAATAAAGCTCTGGTTAGATTGAGTTACAACACATCTTTTTGGACTAGGATATTCTCATTTCTGCATTATTTTATTGCTTATTGAATTGCAATGGCTGGACTTCACCTCATTAACTTAAGGTGTCCACAGTATGGTGACCACATGTGAACCACATTTGAACTCCTTTTACAATTAATGGTTGGAAATGGCCGCTTTCTGGCACACAGTTCATTTCAGAGAGCAATTTGAGCATTAAATGACTCACATGCTAAAAGTGTCTGTTTCTCTCAGTAAATGATAAGTGGAATCTAGACAGTTAGTTCAGATGCATATGTCCACATCTGATCTGATGAATCACACCCCAGATACCTATGTTAGCCTGCTATATGCATGTAGAAAAACATGCTTCAGGTATGTGATTTAGAATTGGTATAGTTGAGAAGCCAAGGGGTAGAGCAGACTCTGTTTCGTAGGGAAAAAAGCCGTGAGAAGAAGTCTGGACATAAGAGCTGACAAGTAAAATATACTGAGATTTACTCCTCAGTTGTTTCATTCCCCCAGTTCCCTGGCAGTGGCAGTATGGTCTGGGGGATCTACCAGGGTCACGGCCTGGCTGCTCCCGTTTCCCTGGTCCACAGGTTCCCCAAGGGCCAGCGGAGTTCCCGTCTTGGCTCCTCACAGAACTTTCCTTAAGTGGAGAGAGTCCTTGCAGGGAAGTCGGTGGAGCCGACTATATCAAGATCCTGATTCAAAGCCTATCAAAAATAAACAGAGCCATCCTATCGGCCTCACTAGATGATGAAGCAGGCAAGGGTTTTGAACCTCTCACCAGAGGCAGTGCCTGGTTCCCCACAACCCCTCTGGACTCCAGCAATGGTCTGGAGAGCAGCTCCCAGCGCCTGCCTGGGCCTGTTGCTTTGAAACCATGCGGCCACAAACCAGATACACTGAAATGGAAGATTACTGAATTTTATTCTCTTCCTGTGTTTAGACCTAACAGTGCTGTGAACCAAGCTACTGTTTCCCAGAAATAAACAATTTCCTTCAGAAAGACTAATCAAGGGAAGTATCTTTTAAAAATTGTAGAAATAACTTGGGGATGTTTTTGTATGTTCCAACCAGCATCCCCTACAGCATACAGTAGAAGTAGCAGATGATAATACAGACTCATTTCATGCAATTCCTATTATAGCTCATACTTCAATGTATTTGATTTGCACTGTTGTGTGTTTTGTTTTGCATTCTTTTTCCTGCATAGCTCCTCTTCCCTTACAGAATTCCCCTTCCCTCGAGCTGCTTCTCAGCCGCTGCCAGGTCTGTGTACCACTTAGATGGTAGCTGAATCTTTTGGGATTGCGCTGCAACAAAAACAGATAGCTGTTGAGAAATGCGAGAAATTCAAAGTACATTTTTTTGTGTGTGTGTGCATTTTTGAAGAAAGGTTGGTTTATTATATATTGAACCTTTTGTCTTCTTTTGTTCTACCAAGAATCTAAAACCAGTAACTGTTGCAATGGTTACTTAAGAAAGAGGAAGTTAATACAAGTGTGAAATCAATTGAGTTGTAAAGATTAGATTTTTTCCTTCATCTTTGCAGAAGTTGTTCACCTGTTTTTGGTTAATTGACAGGAACATTATTTTTGCTCTGCCATTGCCCCTAAAGCTTCTTCTAGTAAATTCTGACAGTAAATTAATTATGCTCAGGATCATTCTCTGACTCAGAAGTCAGCTGGCACCGCAAGCCTGTGCCCATTAGACTGCTTGACTTTCAGAACAATGTGGTTACATGCAGACTGCGCGTTTGGAGCAATCCTTGACCAAAGCTCTCTCCTGAACCTGATCTGGGAATTGGTTGAGGGTTTGATCTGGGCTGAAATCACACTGTAGAACATCTTAAAAAATTAAAAACCATAGTGAGGCCTGGGAGCATTTCTAAGTTTGTTTTGTGAAAACAGACCAGATGTGACCTTACTGTCCATCCCCATGTGATTCCTACCTGATTAACTTACTTATGACAGATAAGGCAGCGAAAGAGTAACTCTTGGCAGTCAGCAATTGTGGCAAAATTGAAACATGGGAAGTCCCACCTCCATGTGAGGAAGAACTTCTTTCCTGTGAGGGTGACAGAGCCCTGGCACAGGCTGCCCAGAGAAGCTGTGG
>JAUBNY010000172.1:1414336-1433937 GCA_032275445.1 Crypturellus soui | reverse complement strand
ATGGCATATATTCCTCTACTCTGGGAGCCTGTGAGATGAGAATTTCATATGGAAACCAAGGAAATTTCACCAGTGGCCGTAATTGATTTGAAATAAAGACACCTGCAAGCATCCCTGGAAGAGCCTGGTGACGGAGGCCAGGCAGTTTTGGCTGAATCTGCTCTGGGACGTCGCCTACTCCACAGATTGCTCGCCCCTGAGGGCGGTGATGGCTCCACGGCCACCCAGCGCCCTCCTCACCACCGCCACAGCACCCCAGGATGACGGAGTTGCACCCTGTGGGGCAGCTGCGGCACGCGCACGGGGAAATGCAGCCCCTGCTGGTAAGTTATTCAATTCTGTAGCAATTCAGCTCTGGTTCTCAAGCGAAATGATTTTGCAGTCTGCTGCTTAGTCCCAGCTGGAAGATAGCTGGGGTTTTGATGCAGGAGGTGACAGCTGCCAACCCAGAGGAGAGCTCGTGTTTCTGGGGCTGTACTTCAGGGTTACAGTTTTTCAGCTTCAATCCAGCTGGGCATCCTAGTTTGAATGCAAAAGCACTTAGATTCAATTAGGCCAAATCATTGGAAATCATCAGGAACTCAAAGATTTCTAAATTAGATCTAGCCAAAGCTTAAAACTTGTATTTTCACATAGCAGGAATACCAGCTGCCATGGTGAGACTGGTGGGTACGTCCTAATGCAGTTACTAACTCCTGTCTGACAGGAGGAAAGTTTAACCAACATGAGGCTTTCCATAAGAATCAAAATAAGATTAGAGTGAAATTACAATTAAAAAGTGCTAATTGAAGTACAGACGCAGTGACTGCTAGAGCTAATTAGAAAGGGACGTGATGGCTGTGTACCAGTCTCTCTTCCAACATGGAATTTGCTCTGGTTCATTTTTTCACATCTCTTACAGCATTTATTGAAGATGGGCAAGTGTTTGGCTAATACCTTATCCCATCTTGTCATTTTAACTCATAATGCCTCACAGAGAAGAGTGCTTAACAAGATGCACTATTCTTCCATGGTACACTATTTAGATTAAAACATTGTTTTATTGCTCTTTAGTGTCACATTACCTGTGTCCTACCACTACACATAGATGCACGAGGTATGGATGCTTCCAAGACAAAATAAATCAAAATCAAAATGTTTGCTGCTCAGCTAACAATACTGCTTGCATAACATTGCAAGCAATTGCAAATTTTTATTGTTAAAGAACACTAGCAATAATATTAATTAGTGATTTCTGATGTGTCCAGTGTGGAAATTCAAACTTCAAAAAAATTATTTGCTATTCATGGTCTTTTATATAGCGTATTTTCAACAACAAAAGGAAAACCCACTGGTAATTTTTAAAGCTCTTTATACTTTTATTTCCCTTATAATGCAAATACTGTAAAAGATAATCATATGCTATTATGGACAATTTATTCTTATTTTTACAGTTCTTTAAAAGTGTAGGGAAAAGAAAAGATGTGTTATCACTGCAATTTCTACTATTCTTTCCATCTGTCAATTTAGTACATGGTACAGCAGACAATGCCACTTGCTAAATAGCATCTCCCTTTCTAAAAGCAGGGAATGGAAGGAAAACCTTGTATTAGAGGGCTAGCTACTAAGGAAAAAAATAAATTACAGCACAGTTTCCCTCCCCCCTTACTTCTTTCTAAATAAAAATATAATCCTTTACCATTTAAGAGCTTTAGTAATACATATGCTCAAGCATATACAAAAGTGAAGCATGTGTTGCATGCTACTGCATGAGAATGAAGCCTACAAAAATCAATACATATTGGTAATGACTTGAGAAGGCATGAAAGCAGGGGGGATTTCACCCATTGACATCATTACCTGTTTGAGTTTTTCAGCACTATAATGTGAAAAGCATAAATGGAATAAACATGAGCAGTCTAACTACCTCTTAACCATTTAGACACTATTTCTACGAACTCATTTTCTCTCAAATATGACAGGTCTATCTCATTTTTATGTTTTAGCATGATGTCCATAAATATCATTGATTTCCAGTCCTTTTTTTGTGAGTCATCCCTCTTGTTGAAATTCATGTGATTTAGAAAGAGGAAATGACTTGTAAAAGGGGTCTTGTGAATTCATGAGAGAGAATACTGAACAAAAAAATGACTCATTTCAATTTCAGAACTATGCTGATATTTGCTAACACATTTTTTATTTCCATCAGTACTTGCTATATCAAATATTTATAAAATATTAAATCAATATTGTAAAGAAAGGCCATTGTGCAGCTCAAGGAAAAAGGAAAACAGTTCTTCTATCCTACAACATAATGCATCGCTGATCTATTGCAGCTCTCTTCAGCAAAAGGAGTAACTATGTAACTGAAACTTGTAACTAAGACACAGGCACAAGCAGAATAAAATTTTCTACATGTGCATCTTTAGTAGTACCTGGGAGCCCTAGCCACAGATCAAAGTGTGATTAGACTAGGAATTGTTCAGAATTTTAAGACTAATCCAAATAAAATACAACATGCCTATGCTAAAGGCAATACAAATGCTAATACAACAAGCCTTTTTATGATATGACTTACAAGACAAGCAATTTTAAAGTATGCTTTTGAGACTATGGTAGACCAAAAATAGGTGGCCAAGGAAAAGGCAAGACACTGTTGGTAGAGAGAACAAACTTTTTACTGGTAGAGTTGCAACGTATTAGAGACCCAGATCAGGCTGGTTCAGGTAACCACACAGTCAAAACAATTAGGCTGGAGGCCAGGCCTATGTCACAATAAAAAAGTGATAAATTACCTATGTCCACTTGTTTGTAGTAGTGTAGCTTTATATTAGTGATTGAAAAGAATGGATGATGACTTCCACCCTTGGACAGCTTTCCTCTCACCCTCACTCCTGTCATACTCGAGCTTCTTCTCACAGCGGCAAAGATGATGTATCTTCCTTGCAGCTTAACGTCTAGAATTAGCCCTAATGGACTAGGCCCTTCTTAGTGAACCTTTAAAGGATTTCAGAATTAAGAGTTTTTCCTATCAGAATGATTTCCTTAGAAAATTTATTTTAGAAAATGAAATAATGACAGAAATTTGAACTTCATCACAGTATCTGAGCACATTTAACTGCGTCAGCACCCCCAGGAGTGATTTCATTGTCTATCATGATTTTCAGAAACCAGACTTATTTAAGCTGACTCAGATGATCATGAGTAAAGAAAATACTAGGTAGAATTATAATTATGAAATATTGTTTTAAATTTATATTTATTAAAAATATTTAAAGTCAGAATATAGGACCAAAGTAGTTTAATAAAACAAAAATCTGGATTAGTATGCTTGATAATGAATCACATGTATTCTTATACATGTTTGTAAGAAAAATTGATTGGGTTTTGTCCTCTTAGAGAATCAAATAAAGAAAACTAATTATCTTAATTAATTTAATCACCATATTTATAGGGTGGGATTCCACAATCCTTGCTAAATTGAAGCACACAGTTTTCCTCATATTCATTCAAAATACACAAGGGAACTGTTGTTGTACATTATATTACATTATGGATTCCAGTCATTCTGGCAGCACAGTAAGATTGACTTCAGCTGTAAATACCAGGTAGTCTACCATAGTGAAGAAATTATGGTTTTCGGAATCCAGTTCCTTTGTATTCTGTATTAATCTCTTGCCAAACTCTTCCTACAGTTTTACAACTCCTCTATATACTCCAAACAATGCTCTCAGCATCTCTAGCAAGATCTTTAAGTATCGTACAAATGAAGTATCATCACTTTTCACTTTTTACCAAAAGTTTTCAACACTTAAAAGGTCTCTACTGATTTACCCCTAGATGGCGCTCTATAGGATGCAGTTAAAACAGACAGACTAGTAAATCTTCCCTCAATGTGACTCTCTGTGTTTTGCTAATCAGTTACCCTAAAACTGTTGTAAAATAAGGACAAAATTGCTGTTCACCCCTCTTTTTTTTGGCAGCTATTAAAGATAAATACAAAGTAGAAGTAGTATTTCTAGTGCTTAGTATACCAATTTTTTTTGCCAAGTTCTGCTTCCAAGGTCAGCTGGGAATAATCTCTGCTCATCATCACATGATCGCTGATCATTCCTTTTTGCTGTTGTTGTTCCCATTGTTTATTTAGAGATGATTCCTCCTGAATAATGTCCTGCTGCTGGCATAGCTGCAGCATTTATTGATGAGTTATGGTTTTGCTGCTGCAATATAATGAGCTGGAGGGAAAGCTGCTCACTAACGAAAGTTCCCTGCTGCTATTGTAGAGGGTCTTTTCTTTTTTTTTTTTTTTTGACAGACAGACATCCTTATTTTCTTGTTTTTGTCAGAAGCCCTGGGGGGTTTCTCACTCTTCTGGATTAAGTCACCTCTGGGAGTCCCCTCCTTCATTTTCTATAGTTCTCAAGTGGTACAACAGAAGATACTGCCAGCTCAGGGCATATATTGATCTCTGCCCAGGGGATATATTGATCTCTGTTCATATTGATTTTTGAGTGCAGCCTTGAGGTCTATGTGTGAGACTGCAGGTATGTCCTCACATAGGTGTCCTGGAAATATATAAGATCCCTACATAGCCCATAAAATGTAACACTTAAATGATTAGAGCTACATAGCTAGGTACAATCTATGTACAGCCGAATCTCCAAAAAACTAGACTTTCCAGGCCTATTTTCACTATCAGGTTGCATAAATGCAAACCAGAAATTTCCTACAGCTGCTCTATATGTAATGCAGTATAGGGCACAGCAATTAAGAAAGGAAAAAACACCTCTAGAAAAATCTAAACAAGCCCTTAATAATGACTTCTGCCATTTTTTATGAAGGCTTGAAAGAAATAGCACTGGGCATGCTGCTATCCCAGCCTCACTAAGATCAGGCAGAAAGGAGCGGTAAAGGAAGAGCAGGATGGACTGCCAGCTGTGACTGGCGCTTTTCTCCATTTCCTCGTGTTTTATAGAATAACAGGGACACCCTAAAGCGTTCCATAATGAGCACTGTCATCCCCAGTCACACAAATTCATGACTCGACAGCCTCACCAAAAATATGCAATTTTGAAAAAAAAATTTACATTTTATGCTTATTTTCCTACTTGTTAGAGGCTGTTATACACATACTTAAGTAGCTCTCCACAGATATGTAGAGCAAACACACTTATTGGCAAAGGCAAGAACAATCTGAAGCAGCTACAACACCAGAAATCTCCAAACCAAGGCTCTTTGATAATTAGAGGATACATGATCCGGGAATAGAAGATTTGTCATGAATTTTCAGAATGAAATGATACGGATGAGCAAAGACACAAGCTTCTGAACGACCTGAAGTAAGGAAGGCCAGGCTATGGTTTGGCTCCTAAGGAGGTCTCACCAGGACAGATGCCAAGGCTGTTTAAGGACCAGGGGCAGGTTTCCTTCCCAGCTACAGGAGGCAGCAGAGCAGCAAGGATTTTGGCTGGCTGTTGCAAAAAAGTTGAAGAAATCCTGAGTGTTCTGCCTATCAAGCAAGACCAGGGCTTCAGCACTCCGAGATGTGTGCATTACTGCTCTTTGCCATACTGTAGAAACAATGAGGTCTATTTTGGTCTAATGAGTCAATTATTGTACTTCTTTGGGTACTGGTACAAAATGCACTCAGACTCAGAGTCTGGAAAGAGCTCACGAGTCCTACAGTTTAGGTACAGAGTGTGTAGATTACAGAGTGAAAATATTCCGAAATATTTGGAAGATCAGAAGTCAGACAAAATACAGAGAAAGAACATAAATGAAGCAGGAAGAATGTGGAAAAGTGAATGGACAGAAAACAGGAAAATGTTCAAAGCAAAACATAAGAATGAGTAAATTGCAGGTTGAATATATAAACAAAAGAAAGCTTATGTTATAATAAAAGCTAACAGTAACAATAAAAAATTTGCTACTTTAAATGACATTCAGTGCTTCTATGAGGCACAGCTGGAGCTTTTTCATGTTGATTGATAGGCCAACAATCTCAAGACCAATGGAGCAGATTTAGTTTTCAAACCTTTCTCTTGCAGAGACGAACTTCTGAAATGAACTTTTCGGTCATATTTTTTCATTTGGCAAAGAAAAGTATTTCTAATTTCTCAGGGAATTGGCAAGTATCTTTTAAACGCCACAGCTTCTTGTAACACTCAAAACGTTGAAGCTTCTCAAGCAGTTTTCCACTTGCTACTTGTGAGAACAGGGAATAAATGAATCATCAAAGGCTTTGTCAAAATGGGGAGCAAGGAGGAAAATGGGAGGCAATAGCGATAAAGGTAGATGCAATTATACAACCAAGACCCTTGAAAAACAATGGAAATGACAATGTGAACAGTTCCACCCTAATAAACTTTCCCAGACCTGATGGTTGACCCTCAGCTGTTCAAATCAGTTAACAGGCTTTCAAGACTAAGCTACCAATTTAAAAACCTTAAGTGTCCCAGCTTGTCTATTGCACTTGATCAGCATATTTTACTCTTCATCATTGCAAAAAGCCAGGCTTCTGCCTCTTAAAAAGCCAATAACTTTGATTATGTCTAAGACAGCTTAGATGCAAGATAAAAAGCTATCTTCAGCATGATAGAGTCTGAGACGGATAGCTTATGAGAGTCAAAGAGCTTCATGATCACAGTCTGATTATTAGATATAAGACTCATTCTATCTGTGACTGTAAAAGAAAAAAAATCTATAAATATTGTGTAATTTGTTTTTCAATAATACCTGTTTTATGCCATAGTGAAACCAAGTGATGGAACTGTCAGTGCACTATTATAATGTTATTTATAAAAGTATTTCCATAGAATGGATATGTGTATATCTGCAATTATTTTATCAAAAATTTTAAGTATATATTAAAACTCATCTCCTTACAATCCACTACTGAAACCCAAAAGGTATTCTTTGAATTCCTAATGTAAAATGCTCCTGAAAAAACAGACTGTGCAGATTTCAGGCTAGACCTTACAAAGCATATTTTCCTTTCACTTCTCTGTAACTCAGCTGCTTCTTGTTAGAATGTGTATGCTGTCATTCTCTTCTGCCACAGGCATATGACTGTAAGCTTGTTCAGTCCTCTGAAGCACCTCTAACAAGGAACACAAAAAGACACATTTACATCCTCCAAGTAAATAGTAAATATGGCAAGAGGCCTCCCGCAGAATAGCAGGATGATAAAGAATTAAATAGCTGCACAGGAAGATAATTCTATCCATCTTGGGCACAGAATGATACATAAGGACCAATAGATATGACCTCCAAAATTTTTAAGGGTTTATCATGCCTCAGATTTACACAGGGCAAAAAAAATAAAAAGATGTTAAACAGCTATACATGCAACTGTACTACTATCATATGGTTACTTTTGAGACTGTATTTTTATATACTTTATTATTCATACAAATGAGACATAAAAAAAAAACACTCCCTTCTTAAACTACAGATATTACCCTGACTAAAACAAAATTTTAAGCTGTCTGTAACCTGCTAGTCCAAAAGTGAGCATTTTCTCTTATTGGAGAGAAATAGCTTTACACAGAAAATGTAGAGTGTAAAGTGAAGCCTTGTGCATAGTGTTGTGCTGTTCTGTTAATATTCATACAAGTTAATTATTTGGATATCTCCATGGGGAAATTAGACAAAATGGTCTGAAAATTGATTTAGACAGTTTATTGCTGTATCTGTATGTTTGCCCATGCTCAGCAGCTAAGACTCCTTTTCTGGTTTCATCAAGGACCAATGAAAATTGCATGTTTTACAAAGAAGAGGAAAAGGAAATCCATGACTGTGAGTGGCAGTACGGCAATAGAACAAAAGATGTTTATCATGTATAGCCCGCTCCATTACTTGTGATCTTAGAGATTCTGACCAAACCTCATCTATCCTAGAGCTGTCTTGGCTGATAAGAAATTTATCCCCAATTGTAATGGTGATCCACACCATTTCTTATATTGCTTTTGCTGATTTTGGACATGTAGATGAATATCTTATTAGTTAGTCTCTTCAAAAGAGGAGAATGAACGTAACTCTTCCCTGAATTATTTTCCTGATCTACAAAGGACACAAGATCAAGTTTTCTCAACTCAACGGTCCCAGGAGAGCATCCCAGCCAGTGAGATATGCTTAGGAGAGTTTCTCTCAACTGCTTTTGCAGAGGTTGTTTAAAAGTTCATTGTATTAACTGGAGAACTAGAACAGGAGTGAAGCAAAAATCTGCACTTCTGCATTCGCAACGTGGTTGTGGAAGTAAGGAATTTGAAGTCCACATGAAGTTAAAAAAAAATTCAAAAGATGGCAACTTGTGCACTGGTGAGAGATTGGCACAGCAATTAGAAATGTTGGTTCAGCTTCCTTCAGATTGGGAAAAAATATAGACACTGGTCTTCAAGTAAGTACCCTGGCCCATTAAGTAAAGTCAGAGCAGGGAACAATCACCCAATCACCAACTGTTTGTTGGTGGTGGTGGGGTTTTTTTTGTTTTTTTTTTTTTGTTTTCTTTTTCTTGCTGGCCCACACTTCCTTTGCTTTCCTGGCCTATGCTGAAAATCCAGGACTGGCCTCCTAGTTTAGGCCAGTTTAGGCTAGGAGGCCTCCTAGTCTCTCTGTGTTCCTTTAAGATTTGCAGTATTTCTATTCCTCAGTTTTGGCCTGTATAACACAGTCTTTAACCATCAGTAGATGTAAAATAAGAATAAAAGAATTAGGATACAGAAAGTTAGAGAGTTGACTTTTATTGTCAGCTGTGAGGGCAATTAGGAAGAGATTAGTTTAGAATGATTAGGAGATTAGTTTTTTCCTTAGCTAAGGAAAAAGAAGGGAGAGAGAAAAAGATTGATGATAGACTTGATAACAATTTGCTGTGATAAAACTTAGAATAGTAGTTATATTATTTACAGTGGCCCACATATTTTCCCTTTCTGGAACTGTATTTGTTTCTTTTTTTTAACTTCCTCAACAGTCTGGAGCAAGTGCATTTGTAAGGCTGGGAAAGCTAATTTTGAAAGAAAGAACTTTGAGTCTTTGGGCATCCAGCCAGTTACAATCTGGAAAGCAGGAGCTGAATTATGAAGGAAGTGGGGTTTATGGTGTTTTTTTGTTTGTTTGTTTGTTTTTGTTATTTTCTCCTTCAATCTGAGATGTGTACAGCTGGGTCAGGGCAGCTACCACCTAAAATGTTTCTGAAAGGATAAAAAGAGAAGCAGCACCATATACACTTTTTGACATGCAGATGCAGCTTCCCCTGATAAGGTTCTACTTTGCTGTTACATCATAAAGTTTTACACTGTCTTAAATTTCGGCATGACTCAGAAGAGAAACAGGAATTCTCAAAAGGAATGACAGGGAATGGAAAAAAATATTAACAAAAGATTTGTGTTGTTCATCACAGTCCTTAATAATTCAAATCCCTGGAGAGATCATTCCTTATTTTTTGTCAGCAAAATCATTTGTTTCAGTGAATTCAAGAGGGTGAACCAAAGGACATACCAATAATGAGTAATCATTTTACCAACTACATGAACCAGAATTCCAGCCATGGCAATCCTTGCAGCCTAGATATACACAAACTTGGAGGTTGTTAAATCCCAGGTGCTACCAGGAACTAAATTTTGCAGTGTAAAGTAGATTAAACAATAATTTTAGAAGTCCTTTTTAATCTTGATTTGCACCTGTGAGTTGTGCCCATTCCTAACTAATGTTAATGCAGCAGAGCTCTTGCTTCCATAACCCACAGCAGCACTCACCCCACAAAGTTCTGCACGACTACAACTCAGTGCTACTACTGAATATTATGAAACAGCCGTTAAAAGGAAAAACACCAAAGCAATGCAATTGCATGGCCATATGTGTTCATCAGAGGGCTTGTAAAGAACTCTCAACATTTGTCAGAGTTCCACTCTTTACTTGCTCTCCAAAGAGCTAAGACTAGTATCAACGTGCCATATCAGCAAGCTTGGCTGCTAGCTCTGTAAACCCTTATTAGAGGTTCTGCACTGCAGCTGAGATTAGGCAGGATTATTTATTAAGGGTTAGCTTTGGGATGCATGCTAGGGAACTCATAACTTTTCTATTTATGAGACATGGAACAATATCATTATGTTGTCTTAGACTTCTCTCCTAATGAGATTTTGCTGCACAAAATCGCAAGAGTTATTTCCTCCCTCTGTCACTCTTCCAGATATTTACCTAAACAAGCCACTAAAATGATTTATACAAGGACCTGTTTACATCTGTTCCCTTGCTATGACTTTTCCCTCACGGGCTATGGAATATAATATCTTTCTGTAAAAGAAATTAATCATGATTATTTTTCAGTGTATCTTCACTCCTTATACAAACCATCATTAACTGTTTATTGTTTAGGTTTTATAATCGTCATTGATAATATATGCAAAGACAATGAAGAGGTCATCTGATTGTGCATCCTGTTTTCCTCTTCAACTCAAGGAAAATTTATCTGGATCTACATAGAGACTTTTTTTCTGTTTCTTCACGGGATGGGCAGTTGCATTCAAACTACAACAAAGCCTTGGGGTAAGACACTAGATGAGACACCAGTTTATTCCCCTTAAAGCTAATATAATAACACTTATCCATGTAGCAATACAGGATATCAAGTGAGCAGTTCTGCATAGCCAGTGCTGAAACAGGGGCGCCTGCACAGCTAGGGATTTTCATTGTAGTTTTAGGCATCGTCTTTGCCCATTCACGTTGTTACAAGCTATTCTATACATGGTCAAGTTATGTGACCTTTACACAATGACTGGTTCTTTATTATTTTTTTCTTGGCAGAATGTTCCTGTTATCTTCCCCATTCTTTAAGCTGTTTCCTATAACAAATTAACATTGCCAGCTGTGGCTTCCTGATAATCTCTGCACACTAATGCATTCCCATTCTCATTCTCTGGGCTCACTGAATGGATGACACATGCATTTTGCACAGCAAGCAGTCACTGATAAAAAGTATGTGCATAATGCTTTTGCAGCTCTTTTTACTAATATTTATTTAATTATGGCATTTTTAACGGTGATCTCTTCAGGTTGTATGGTCCAGAGGAAATACCAGAGTACAGTATGACCACAACTAGAGGTGCTCCTTCAGAATCTCTTTTGAAGAGATGAAGACAACAGAGCGGGGAAAGTTAGCCCCATAGGTCTGCTTTCTCACTTCACAATCACCAAAGAGAGGTGCACTGGAGAGGACACTGAAGGGCTGATTCCCTGACACCCCATATCTCATAGATTTGCCGTGTCCCAAGTGTACGTACCAAGTCACACCGCAACAGCTCCATGTCAAGTTCATCCACATCGTACGGCTGCACAAATATCATTCTCTGTTGTGTGAGCCAAGGCACCTAACTTCCACACTTGGGCTACAGCCCAGCCTTAGCAGTCACCTAAAAATAGTCTAGTGAAAGGCTTGTACACAGCGGGCTCTGGCTGTCATGTGGGGCCGTCTTAACGTGGGGCAGGATGTAGTACCGTGGCCAACTGTTTTCTCCCTGCTGTAACAGACGTGTGAGCTGCTCCTGGATCAGCTCCTGAGCTGCTGCTGCTTGCAGCCCATCTTTTATGTTTTATAACCAAGATCTGTTACAGTTATTAGAGATGTAAAGGACAGGATAGATCCCACTGCCAAATTACTGCGCTTTCTGCAAAAAGCTGCTATAGCAAAGGACTAGGAAAGACTTAAAGGAACTTTTCCATCTCTTCATTCTGCAGTATTATTCCTGTAACGGCCATGAAACAATGCAGATCAGGACAGAGACTTACCAATAAGTAGCATCCTTAAACTAAAAAGAATTCATTTTACATTGGACACTGTTTTCATCAGCAGTCAATGTACTCTTGCAAGCTGGTCTAGTAAGGAACACAGACACAATCAACTCTCTAGTCTTTCTCTCAGACTCAGCCTGACCATCTCGTCCTGTCAGAGGGAACAAGGTAAAATTGGAAAATTCAAAAGTTTTGAAGAAGGCAGAGAAGCAAGGCAGAAACATTGCTCAGAGGGGACAAGTGGGAGAACAGTGCATGAAGAGAAGTAGCTTTGCTCGGCATCCCTTCTCCTTTTTGTGAGGATTAGGCAACCTTCCTCACAGATTTATCTTTACTGGAGTAGATTTCTTTAACATAAAAAGTGAAGGACCCACTTCAGAAATTAGGTCACACAGTCCAGCTTCCTGGCAATAAATAATGTAAATAAGGAAATATATCTGAGTGAAGGCATTGGTCAACACACAGTTGTGTTTTCCTTTCTTAGGGCCAGGAAGTCTGAATAGATTAACTGTTTTCTTCTGCTACTCTACTTTTGTGATAGCAACTTCCATATTACTGTGAGGTTATCTTTTAATTCCACTTGGCAGATTAGAATCTTTATTGTAAAATTGACTTCAAAAATGGAAGTTTATTTTTGTTAGCTGATGTTTACTGATTGTAAGTTCTGATCTTCCTCTCTCCCTTCAACTCCGGTACATCTGTGTCTTTTGGTCAGTATCCAATTTATAGCAGTTAATCAACTTCTTAAATTCAGATTTTATCAAGCCTAGTTTTCAGAACAAAAAGAGCATAAACATTTCCCAAAATATTTTCTTTTACACCAAAACCAAGTACCCCCAGATTAAATCCAAATTCACCCTAGCCATCCTGGACACCATTAAGAAGTAATTACTTCTGACTGTTAGCACTATTACTGTGACTGTTAGCACCAGGAAAACGCACCTCTGCCCTGTGTACCCTGGTGCTTACTCAGACTGAAGAGCCTTGAGAAGTTACTTAGCTCTGCAATATAAACCTGCCTGGGCGATTGCAAGTACAGTGCAACAGAGCGCTAAGTGACACGTTGGTCCTGTAACAGAGCTACAGAGAAAGCAGGAACATTTGCAGGTCTTTCACTCATCCATCTCTCTTCTCATTATTGTGGAACTATGAATTGAAGTAATATAAATCTGGAGGGGTTTTCTAGTTGAAAAAATAAAATGAAGTCAGAAAAAGCCACATAGACATTCAGATCTTAAAAGAGGAAACATTTGGAAGAAGAAATAGTCCTTTATACAGAGCTCAAGATAAGATGCCGTAGGTCTGTAAATAAATAGGACTAGGAAGTAATCTGCCCTCTACTAACAAATTTGCCAACTGGTTCTTAGTGAAAATTCTCCTCTCCTCAAGGAAACCTGTCCGAGTCACATAAGTTTTACTTTAGTAAGGCATACAAAGCTATTTTCAAAATCAATGGCTTCTTGTTGATTAGGACCTAATAGAAGCCTTCATCAAAACCTACTGGCAGTGAGATAAAGTAATTCATAGTAATCATGGGAATTTATAAAAGCCTTCAGCTGACCGACAAACCTTCAGATTACAAGGTATGATTTTGGAAAATTCAGAGGATAACAATTGTCTAAATTAATTATCCACCTTGAGTCCTGCAGACAAAAAAAAAATCATGGGCTCTTTGAAAATAATAATAATGATAATAACAATAACAAAAAAAAAAAACAGTTAACCCAAGAGCCTCTGTTTTACTGCGCATTTGATTCTAAGAAGCTAACCCCAGGTTTGATCCCTTTGAAAACCTAGAGGTACCATGTCTACTTCATTATTTGCATGAGGACCAAATGCCTCCCATTTGCAGGATCTTAATGGAGAATGTTAATGGAAAAGAACAGCTGTTATTTTAGGAAGAAGAATTTCAGGGTGTGGTGTATGTAAACAAGGGGGGAAAATGACAGTCATAATAAACAGGAGATAGGCATGAATCACAGAAAGTTGTATGTTGAAAACTGGAAATATATATGACAAATAAAAAATTGAAGCTTCTGGAAGAGAAAAAATAATTATCAGTATTTTAAAATTTCAAAGTAATTCATCAACCTTTCTCTGTCCTATACCTTTTTTGAAGTAGTTAAACTGTATCTGGAAGAAGCAAAGTGAACCTCTTCTTAAAATGCCACAATGGTAGCTGAGATCAGCTGTGACCTCTCCCTAAAACAGCTGCTAAATTTCAACTCTGAACTGAGAAACTCAGTGGTGGGTTGTTGTTTCTGCTTCTCGTGGTATTATAGTATTACATGGCATTTCGAGTGGCATTTTCAATAGGACACATAAATTGTAATAATAATTCAAAAATCCTGATTTTTTTTGCCTTAAGCTTTAGCTCCTAGAACACATGACTAAGGGAGAATCTTTTTTTTCCTTTGCAATTGTAATTCTTTACTGGCATGGTTTCAGAAAAAGAATTGAAAACATGAACCATGAAAGCTGAGTCCAGAATGAAAAATAATTAAAAAAAAAAAAACCTTATCATTCAGAGCCAGTACTATAAGTTTTTTATAATACAGAGTTAGTTTGATGATCAGAATGAGAGGTGTTTTCAATGTCAGATGTCATTATAATTTTAAAGGTGTTCATCTCGTAAACGTTAAGGAAAGCTATTGCACTCTTGCTATGTTCTGGTCATTCCTCACACTTCCCCTCTGACTGTGCACAAGGGCGCATGTGTGCACACGCGCACACGCACACACGCACAGTCTTTGCTCTTATTTAGTCTACATGAGTAATGACTCGGGTGCATTACAAAAACCTACTAGAATTTTCTTTAAATATCTGCTTCAGAAAGATAACGTGAGCCAATAGGAAGATGACATTTCATTAATCTTGTGAAGTCCGTGACAAACGCAAATAATATGAATGTGTCATTTGCAGAACTCTCCCACAGCTAAATTTCTTTTGCATCTGTGAACTGTCATATATTTCTTTTAAAGAGATGGTGAGATCTGTGAAGAATACTTAAAACCATGCAAGCTCATCATCTCCCCCTTCCATGGTGATTTAGCCTCTCTATAAACTTGAGAAGAAGATTTTAAGACTCCTAAGACACTGGCCATACACTTTCACTCCCCATCTTTCCAAGCAGTCATGTATTGACACGTCTTGGGCAAATTGCCTACTCAATGCTTGTGCACTGTGAAGTGGAAATGCAATAAGACATCAATTGATCAATTTTACTATGTGTTGCATAGAAAAGAAAAGACATATACTGAAAGTTAAGGTATACCAGACCTTTTAAAAAATATTTTCATAATGACTATTAAGTTCCTGAAGACACTGGTTTCAAAGTTCTGCTGAAAACGGAAACAGTGGCTCACCAGGGACCCCTGGTTTTAGGGCAACCTTTTTGAGCATTTTGTTTTTGCTCTGAGCACTCTAGAACTAAGAATAGCCCCTTTTACTGAGCAGATGACTGTACTTTATCAGCATTGCCTCAGGTTTTATATCTTAAGATACTCACCATGTAGAATTATTATCAAACCAAATGCCTCTGTGAAGCACTCTTGAGATTGCCATCTACTTGTGCAGGAGAACAGAAAGGAAACCTTTCTCATATACAATAAAAAAAATTCTTTTTCATAAAAAGATATTACTACATGTTCAACATATTGCTCAGTAAAGAAATTCTGCAACAGAGAGAAAGATAGATCCAGATACATATATAAAATGGATTTCAGAATATCTGGCAATCACATTAAATGGCAAGTGCCAAAACAGTATCTGAGAGAATAAAATGCATTAGTTGAAGTTCTTTCCACCTTCATTTCACAGAAATTCTAATATGTCACTTTTATTTATTTATTTATTTTTCTAGATAAGGACTTTTAGTTCCTAAAATGGCTGAGTCAAGGACACATTAAAGAATTGCTTTGCCAGAACCACAAGACTCAGGAATGAGCAACTTGCAGGGAGTGTCAAGAAGCTATGAGAAAGATTTTGTGCCTGCTAATCATCTTTAATGAATATATCTTACATCTTCAGCTGTTTAGAATCAAGGAAACTATTTCAATTTCTCAAGTCTCTCTAAGAAAAAAATCACACACACCAGAAGATCACAGTCTGAGACTACAGGTTGGTGTCTTTTGGTATTTTCACTAGTAGTTCTCCTAATTTGAAAAGTTACTTAAACAGGTTACCACAGTCACTTTCATGAATAATACTTATTTCTGTGTCGTGCAAAGTTAAATGCTCATTGGGTTTAGCTGTGGATAAAGCCAATAGCTAAGTTAATGGACGAGACATTTGCAAAAG
Organism: Crypturellus soui; assembly: GCA_032275445.1. NCBI lineage: Eukaryota > Metazoa > Chordata > Aves > Tinamiformes > Tinamidae > Crypturellus > Crypturellus soui. The sequence continues at coordinate 1,417,875 of JAUBNY010000172.1, read as the reverse complement.
AATATATGTTGATATCTTAAGTCAATATTGTTGTTATGTGTATTACAAAGTATTACAGTTCTTCGACATTGAATGTATACAAAGCCCACTTAGCTGGTCCCGCAGCAGCAACCCTGTGATTGAGACTGATACATTTGTTGAGCCTTCCAATAAACATTTCATATTTAGCATCTGGTATGGCCCCATCTTCATCTCGTTCTTTTAGTCATACAGCAATCCAGCAATGTGAATCCTTTCGAAAACCATCATCTGTCAAACAGTAGGTTGCTTTACTCGCCACATTTACTACATCTATATGGAAATTCTTGCACAATGGCATCTAATTTGTCACTCATCTAGTGAAAGTATTCAAATATTGATATTCTACTGAAAAGAAGAATAGTTCTCCTAGCTGCAAGGATAACTTCATTGCTCAGAACTGCTTAAACCCTCTTTGTCATTTTCCCTTAAGAAAATCAAGCAACACAAATGAATGAGGACAACAACATTAAACAGAACAAACTAACATTTGTCTCTTGTTCATTCACATTAATCAAATATTAACAATGCATTTGTAGTACATATTTATGGAATGTTTATCACTGCATCCTGAGAACATGCTGTAAATTTTTAACTTATAGCTAAAAGTCAATTGTTTCTTTCAGATGTATCTACAGTGAATCTACATTACCATACTATTAAATACTTTTTTGATGCTTTATAACTATGTAATTAAGTGAAATTTGATTTCTGTAATCACGAAAACTCACTACTGATTTTTTAAAAATATTTCTTTTTGCATGCAAATAAAACAACAGGATCACTGTGGGCTGGGGGTTTCCTCCAGTTTTACAACTGATTTGTTTATATGCTGGTCTATTTACTGTCTGATACACAGATTTCTACTGCTTTATAGGCAAGCTTCAGAAATTAAAACTAAGTCTAAAACCACACAGCTTTATTCAAATTGCAAAAACCCTTCTTCTCCATGAAGGAAGGAAATGAAATGATCTCCAGACATCTGTGTGAGCTGAACTACACTAACAAAAGACAGACAGACATGCTTACTTGGCAAGACTTTTTCCACTTCTCATTTGGTAAATACTTAGTTTTCTCCAACTACACTGCCAAGAGGTGAAAAAAGAAAACAGGTCCCAGGATGTTTGACTTAAATTTCCCATGATTTGTACAACTAAATAAGGAAACATTTCACAATTTCATAGGTTAGGGCTGGATAAAGACAGGAATTTACATAAATCCACATATAAGATCCCATCTCTCTGAATCATATAATGAAAACTACATCGTGAAGAGGAGACAGGGAAAGCTTGGAGTCAGTACTGTCAGAACAGGAAATCTGTGGAAAGCTTGTAGCTTCAAAATGTATTTTTAGCCCAGTATTTCAGTAGCCTCAACAATATTTACCCAACAGAAAAATACACATGCATAAAAGAGATGGAGGCCCAGCAATAATAAGGTTTAAATATTACATTTTCAATTCACTGAAAGAGGATCTGTCCAATTCCAACTCAGTGGAGTCATGCGTCCATTGCCTGGTCTTGCCTCAAGGCAAGACCTCCAAAAAGTGCTTTCCCTAAGCCAATAGGTGGTGACCAATTAATTTTGTCATCTGGGTAATGTCTAAGATGGAAGGAAACAGAAGGCTTCTGCAGTGAAGCTGGATTGATCTTTGAAAGGTATTGAGCACTCCTTAGAGATGGCTAAGGAGGATGAGAATCAAAATGTTTTGCAAATCGTGAATGCCATAGGAGCGAGGGTTTTGTCACTCATAAACTCTGCAGGAGGGAATGAAGGAGCACCTTAACCCTGTGGGACTCTCTGAGACAGCCTTATTGCCCGGGCTTCACTGAGTATCCTATCTTAAACAGACCGGACATGACTTCAAGTTAGCTGGGTTTTAGCCTCTGAGAATAAATAAATCACAGCCTAGAAAAAGCTTAGCGATGACTCTCACCACTGGCGAGTCAGAATCGAGCAGTTATGTAGTACTCCCATTTTCTCCTTGTTAGCAGCCTCTGGAAGATTCACACTGAAACAAAATTAACGTCATACAGCAGTATAAGGAGTAAATTTCCAACCAATAATAATACAAAACACAGTGTTTGGCATTGCGCTGTTGTGCAGATGTTAGCAAGGACCAGTCAGGATTCTGGGAGCAGGCACTTCTGCTCTGCAAACCCAGAGCATGCAGGAACAAACGCGAGAAGCCGGGTGCCTTAGGCAGGGCACGTGCTCTGAGCCGCTCAACTGCCCAGCCAGGCTCCCCAGAGGAGGGGGAGAAGGGAGAGAAGCAAGTTCAGCCTGTGCCCAGACAGAAAATTCAAGTCCCGTGCCCAGCTGGGTGGCTGTGCGCGGCATCGTGTCCCTCCCCCAACGCATCCGGCCTCTTTACACAGTCAGCTTCTGCGTAACGCGCATCAGGAACACAGAAAATACTGATGACTAACACTTGCCGCTCACACCCCAGTGCTTTCGGCAGGACTGCCTTTTCCGGATTTTTATCTTGCCTCCCCAAGTTTAAGAGGGAATATTTTTTCAATCATACTGTTTTTTTTTTTTTCTTATTTGGCATTTGATCTTTCTGACAAAGGCAGCATTTGGTCTCCAGCCGGCAGTTTTAGGACAGTTGAAGTACTGTCTTAGTGAACTGCTCACATCACACAAAAAGCCACTTTGAGTCATGACTGATTTCAGATCCTCCCTACCAAATATTTCTGATGCAGGATTCAGCCTTGTTCCCTTAGACACAGAGAATTAAAACATATGCCCATATTTCCTGAAAGCTCCTCTGCAGAGACCCAAACTTGTCCAAATCAGAGGACAAACCTAGCGGGCACACTAAAAGGCCCATGTTATGTGACTTCCAACACCTCTCTGCAGTTCATTATGTGACTGTGCCTCGCACAGAAACACCAGAGGAACCAACCTTCTTCCTGTAATTGCACCTTCCATGCAGGCCTCTCTTTTTGTCTCCAATTTTCACAAGAAAACTCTATAGGATAAACTCTAGTCCGCACTCTCGGCCAACACCAAAACTTTACCTTCCTGTGTTTTTTTCGCTACATAGTCTCCTATGAGTCTCCTATGAGGTTGAAGAGGTCCCTTCAACCTTCAGCCTCCACCCTTCTATGATTTTGTGAAACCTGAAAGAAGCGAAAGTGAGAGTACTGTACATAGTACCTGCCCTATGTATAGGCTCATTATTTTCTGAATGAAACTAATGTACACGCAAGTATTCTGTTCCTAGGAAACCTTATTCATTGCAAAACACAGTATGAATAATTAACTTATTTTTCTATACCTAGTTTATGGAAAAACACAGTTACAAAGAAAGGGGGAAAAAAACCACCACAAAAATAAACAGATACCTAGTTTCCATTCATTTAAAGACTTTGCTCCTAGATTAACCCTGACAGACTCTAGGGCTCTAGGGCCTCTAGCTCTCTAGGGCCTCTGACATACGAGTAAATCTGGCATGCATCTCCCTTGTTTGACAGAATGTTACTTAGAAATGAAAGCTCTTTCTTATGTTACAGCCA
>JAUBNY010000172.1:1362616-1372958 GCA_032275445.1 Crypturellus soui | reverse complement strand
TGCACATTAAGAAAAGGTTAACAATGTTTAAACAAAGATAAAACTTGCTGGAGGCAAGGAAGATGGAACTTAGTGACCTTACTAGCACGCTTTTCTAACAGGTTCTCTGTTCACACAGAGAACTCTTTTATGAAAGAATTATCAAATCACATCTCTCTACAGTTGTTACAGCAGAAGAAGGAATTCTAAAACAACAAAAAAACTAACAACCTCCTTCCTGATTTAGAGCAGCTATGGCTGTCTAGGGTACTTAGCTGGTAGAACAGCTGATTGAACTACAGGAAAGCCATAGATACCTTTGGAGAATTTCTGAGACAAAATAGGTAAAAACTTTGCTTTCTAGACCTTGTGATTGCTCAACAAAGGCAAAAGCAAAGCAGCCTCATGCTGAAGTTTTCTGACAGTCTTTGAAATACTGGCTATTAGAATACCACATCAGTATAAATCTGCTATATTCTTCTATGGGCTTAATTTAAAACTAGCAGAACCAGTTTTTTTGTTTGTGTTTTGATTTTTGTTTTGTTTTTTAATATAACTTAAAATATACCTATTTCTTTTAGGTATTTAACTACAGGTTTCCATCTGACTCATGCTCTTCTTACAGATTTTCTTTTTTTTTTTAAAAAAAAAGTTCTTGAGTATATGAAACTGTAAAGGAGAGCCCATTTTCTTGTCACAGACTGTTGAAATCGGGATTGGACATAGACAGATTATCCTCAGTGCAGCCATGGGATAGTGAAGCAAGCACAAGAGGTTCAAAGGCCTCTACCAAAGGCAGATAACATGTTTGTTGCATTCAGGTTACACTAAACTTTTTGACTGCAGTTTTTATCAGAACTCCCAATCAGATGATACAGACTTAATTTTAATAAGATCAAACCTGATATGCTGTAACTGATTATTCTTCACTACCTATTATTCCTCATTACCTATTGATATTGAAGTATTGCATCCCAGATTTCGTATTTATGCTACATTTTTCAGGCAGACACAAGCATATTTTGAGTCAAGAAATGGGCATAAACTATGGTCAATGTAGCTAAACTATGTAGCAAGGAAGCTACATAGCTTGTGTTTAGAAGCTGTCTTGCATCAACCTCGGTGAGATGGCACAGCACAACAAGCTTGTGTTTATTTTTAAAATGGTATGTAGACTTTTCTTGGGCTTCCTGAAAGTCCGAGAAGGTAACCTCGGCTAGGATATTCTAGGATATACAGGCGGTGTTCCGCTTAGCTTCTGCTTTTGCAAAACAAAGGCATCTCTGAAATTGCATGTTGAGTTACACAAGTTGCAACTATATATGGCTAGATGGATCTAGTAGGTTGAAGTTATTTGAGCAAGAATTCTGGGAGGTAATATCCCTTGTTATGCTAGACACTTGCTAAGCAGGATTAAGCCTCTGCCTACCTGAATTAACCCCACAGTTCCAAATACTACTTTTCTGTCAATATATACTGTATTGAGTGAGTTCTTACAATATTTACTAACTTAATCTTAATGTCTTTTCACCTTTTAGTACAGCGCACGCTTCTGGAGAACTAAAATAAGGAAAACATGATGAAGAACAGACCCTTAAAACTGGATAGAGAGCCTGCTTTCTGCCTTAACAAAAAAAAAAGAAAAAAAAGAAGAAAAAAAAAAGAAAACCAAAAAGTATAATGTAAACAACAGAGTCTGAAGATAAATGAAAAAATAGTCCTTGTTTGAAGCACCTATGGGAGCACCTATGGTTGCTTGAAAGACCCGAGTGCTTCTGTATGGTTAGCCCTGTGAAGCGGTGTTGCAGACTAATATTTGGCCTTAATGACAGGAGTGTAGAAATGTGTTGTGCCTTTACATTCTTTCCTTTACTCTCGTGGCCTTGGGGTGTGACTCAGTTGCATTCAGTATGTTTAACTATTCCTGATCTCTCCAAAAACAGTAAGTAGTTAATGTTTTGTTATGCCATCGCTTTTAGGAAGTGCAAGCATTTTTTTTAATATCCTGTATGAAAGGAATGTACCAAGACTTTCTTACATCTTTACTTAAAAGTAAAGAATGTTTTGGTTTTATTTTTTATTTTATTTGCTAATGAAAAACAAACCCAAAACAAGTTGATATATGCTGTGGACATCTGAAAGCAAAATATTACCTAGGGAAGAATGTACATGCGTTGAGTAATATGGTTCATTGTGTGTGGATAGGATAGTGGATCTTAGTGGTTACTGTTGATATAATTTGTGTAGCTGCCTGGGTCAGCCACTAGGAAAAATAATATTTGTTCTTCAGCATCTAAAAGACAAAAATTTGGAGTTTTGTCTTTGCATTTTTTTTTCATTGCATCTGTCTGGTACAGATTCAGAACATAAGACACCAATCAGTCAGCCTTTCTGACACTTCTTCCTGCTTAGCAAGTGCTGAGTTGGTTAGACAAGGAAAAGATACTTGTAAAACAGACGTTGAAAAAATGATTTACAAACTAGAAAAACAACTGAATTTTGTACATCTTGTGAGACTAATACTTGGCAATTGTCCGATCGGTCGTGAATGAAGTACTGGGGAGTAGGGATTAGCTTCTTCAGACCAGAAACTTAGCAGGAAATAAATTGATACTTTGAATGCGAAAGGTTTATAGTATGATCTTAGAAGGCAGAAGCAGCGCTACGAGTCCGAAGTGCGTAATACCAAGACTGACGAGAAGAATCCAGCCTCGCTCCACAAGCCTCGGCTGGACAGCGTAAATAACAAACATGTGATGAGTACTTTAGGACTTGTGAAGGATTGCCTTGAGGAAGAAAGGAGCTATGGCTGTATCCTCGACTGAAATCACTTAGGAGCTTTGCTGTGCCTCTTCAAAGCCACAAAAAAAAATGTTTCCAGGATCTGCCGAAACATGGGAAACTGCTCGCCTATCATAGTTAAAGGACTACGTCTGGAATAAAAACTAGTGCTGTCTGGAAGGAAGAGCTTGACCAGTTCTGTGGGCTTTCATTGTGACTGTTTCTAATTCTCATGCAATTTTACATAAGGCGCCTCAGTAATGTGCTTTAGCCTCTTGGGAGAGTTCTAGAGAAAGATGACACTTCATGGAGTATTCTAGAAAACATTATGAATTTGGATAAATTAAAGCTTTAAACATCTACATTCAAAAATGAATGTATGTCAAGGATAATTCATTTAAGAATTTCTTATATATGTTTCTTGGCTTACTGCTAATTTTTACACCAATTCTAGTCTTTTCTTATGAAATTAATTTGTAAACAAATTTTTCCTCATTTTTATTTTAGCAAAAAAAAACAAAGTTAAAATCTTGAAAGTGTGCTCAAGGGTGGAGAAGTATTTTATATATAAAACGTTTGATATATGTAAATACAAACAAATGAAATGTACTGTTTACATATATGAATGAACAGGTATGTCAATGCTAAGTACAGACAGACCAGAGGTAGGACAGTGTTTGTCAGGATTAGAAGGGGGGACGGGAGGAGCTTCAACTAGTTTTTAGCTAACCAGACTCTTGAATCCTCCTTCAGCTTTTGCAAGTCAAAAAATTATTCACTAAAACCTCCTACTGACATTGTGATTTTTTTTTCTAAAAATAAATTAAAAAAAAAGAAAACGTTTATGTATATTTTTCTTCTTAGTAGCTCTAGAAATACAGGAGTTGGGGGCTGTACCAGGGAAGCTGTATACATAGGGAGGTTCTTGCTGCTTCACCAGCAAATCACTTGTCTTACCAAGGCAAAAGTGCCTTCGCAAGGGGTTTGCCAGTATGCAGTGCATTGGAGAAGACATCTGTGTGAATGGCAGGTAACAGAGAATAAAATGAAAATACATGCAGAAACTGGGTGTTTGGTGAAGCTGTACAGAAGTGGTGAGGGGTGTTTGTGTTTCCTATCCGGGTGCCACCAGTGTCTTGATGAGCAGATGCCCTTGCAATCGTTCTTGTGTCATTTACTTGGCCTCCGATACGAGAGGACCAGACCAAAATCAGGTGGCACTGCAGGGGTTACCAAACTGACCGAATAGTAACAAACTTACTGATCTTTTTTTCAATATAAATGGATGCAGATTGCTGCGTGAAATCTAGGCACAGCTACCTCCTCCTGCCCAAAGCAGCCAAGCCTAAAGAGGATACTTGGAGGGCGTGCATAGTATAAGGCTGATATCAGCAGCTCTCCTCTTGCTTTGTCCTTTTATGGCTTCACGGGCTGGAATTGTCGGAGAAGGAGGGAAAATTGGCTGCTGCCATCTAGAGAGAAAGGGATAAAGAGAAAAGCTGAAAGGCTTGAAATCTCAGGCTAGGCACTTGTTATGAGAAAGGAACTACTGTTTTGTGCGTGAGCTGTTGACCATCTGTGGGTAACACCTAGCAGTTCAGTTATTTTTTCAGTTACCACAGTGTTGTTTGGAATATATCACAACATGATGCATCACGCTACCCTTTGAAGCTTTGATCTTGTTTCTTCCTAGCCAAGTTATTCCTGCATGGCCCAAATAAATATCCTCATTCATTAATTCCTACATTTACTGAGTCAAGAGTATTATCAGTCAACATTTTTTTTCTCACTTTACTGAACTTTTTTTTGGATCTTTTTCTGTGGTACTGAACTGTTTTTGTGGCCCTCTTCCACAGATCAGCTGCTGTCTATCCATCATGGCCCTATTGGGTTATCTGTCCTTTTCAGATCAAAATTTGAGAATTAGTACTGGTTCCTGTGTGGGATTTCAATGAGACAATACACTGGCATGAAAAAATACTGTTGTTTCAGGCCCAAACAACAAGATTCATTCCTGCAAAGTACCTTCATCACTAAAATAAATGAATTTAAATGGATGGCAGCACACAAATCTGCTTGTTTTTGCACACCATCTTGAGCTGTAGTTTTTCTCTAGCTTATTTTTTTGAGGAACAGTGTTGCATTGCTCCTGGTGGCATTCACGATCCATCAGTAAAAAGGGGGGGAAAAGAGAAAAGCAGGAACTGCTGCTTCTAGAATATCATATTACTGTAGTGTCTACAAGGGAATTGAGGTTGCAGTTTAGTTCATTAGGATAATAGTAAAAGGACTGTTTTAAAAATGTTTGGAGGGTTTTCGAATAGAATATCCTTTTCAAATACTTATCCAAACATATCTAAAATAATTTGTAAAGGTGAGGAGATGAAAACAGGGCAGTTTTTAAGCATAAAATCTAGCCTGTTTTTTTTTTTAATTGTAGCTCCTAGTCATGCTTATTTCAAGATCTATGCCAGATTTTGAAAGTTAAGGAAATCACTTTTCATCTCACCTTTTAATTTACTCAGAGCTGAATTGCACTCCCAGTTATACATTTCAGTATTTTCTGAATAATTCTTGTAGGTCCCTATTTAAACTCTACTGGTCTCAGGGGAGAGGATCTCCTTTTTCTTTCTTTCTTTTTTTTTCCCCCATCTGTGTTGTTTTTGCTTGTGAAAATTATGAAAAAGTTCCTATATTTCAGTGAGGAAATGATTAAAGGTAGGAAAAAGACTATAACATTTGAATGGAATAAAAGTGTAATTTATTCTATCCCCTACACTTGGAATATTTAAGGAACCACAAGAATTAAATACATTTGGAGTACTTAAGAACCACAAGAATTAAATACTAAAATGCATTTCTCCATGTTTTTGTGAAACTATTTACATTTGCAAATGCTGTACCATGCATGTAGCAGCTATAGTCTATTGCCAGAATATCAGAATCATTTATATATGTGTCTCAAATTACTGGCTGTTTCAAGATTTTAATTAAGATTTTTCTATGGTTTTTATTTCCACAGATTAATATTTTAGGATGTTAGTGTCTTTCCCAAGTAGTTCCAGTTTATAATTTGGTTCTTTCATCTGCGATAGACTCATAGAGCAGGTCACCTGTGCCAGAGAGAGCAATGTCTACTCTCTGCCCGCAAGAAGGATGAGGTTACGGCTGTGGTAAGCTGTGAGTGTCCTCTGGTTCTCCTTTAGCTTGTCTCATTTAAAAGATGGGATGAAAGTATATGGTAGAGAGAACAAACAGACATACTGGCTCCATCTCTCCACCCGCTTGCTGTTTCTTGAATATATGTTCCTTTTTTTCTTTTTCTTGAATGAAAAAGTACAAAAATAAGGCAAGCCATGAGCCATGTCAGGTGAATGGGAGCAAAGTTTTGTATTCCTTTTAAATAGGAAAAGATGGGTAAGTGATTTCTCAGAGTGAAAAAAAACCCATCATTTATAGTTGATTGGAAGACCCTGTATTGTGTTCACTATTCAGTATCTTTGATTTGATATTTTTGATTTAGTTTGATTAGTTGCATGTCTGTTTGACAGAGCTGGTACTAAAATGCTCCTGTAAGGCACTGGAACAGAAGAACTTGGATAAGTATTTGGCACATTCTGACTCTCATCCTGGGTCTGCTCTTCCAACTCACTTTTCCTATGCCACCTTTGAATTTATTGCTTCTGTTTAGCAACTTTTTGTGCTTTTGTTGTTTTTATCAGTCCAGCTTAGGTTGGACCATGTATGTTCTTGTAGTTAGCATAGGTATGAATTTCATGCAAACTCTCTATCTTCTGTTCTGAGTAATTCAACAGGAATGCACTCGGGGCCCACCTTTGCTCCGATCGGGTTGGATCACCCAGCAGCATTGGCAGTGTACGGATCTGCTACTAAGTAACAGTGCTCTGAGTGAATTTGCTCCCCTAGTCAAAATAGCGATGGCAAAAGTGTGTGTACCTTAGCCCACGTGAGAGGGAGCGTGGACCGGGCTTCTTGGAGGAGGACAGTGACAATCCGGTTTGGCACACAAATGCGTAGCCACACATGACTGCGAGAGACAGGCAATGACAAAACTGTTTCCATCACATCAGTGATGTTGATGTATGTTCACGTATGTGTCCATGATATCTTTCCAAAGCTTTTTGTTCTTCTGTGCTTTGGCACTATCTGAGGTCTTTGTTTGATGTATGCAGATATCTATATTTAAAGGTGTGTTTAGATCAATGGAGAAAGCCATACAGGAAAAATTTACTTAATGAATAAGGGCGTCTACCAGTGAGCTTAGCATACAGCAGTTCAAGAGTTTGACATTGTATTTTGAGTTTATCTTCACAGATTTTCTTTTGTCCCTCTGTAGACAATGCCTAAGTCTCTGCAAAGCAGATTTTTGCCCCTAATTTCATTGCTTTAGTTACTGATGAGGACTTGCTCAGGATTTCCTCCATCACCAGCCCAAAAGGTGAGCCGGGGGGGCGCTCTTCGTGGACCGAAGGTGTGTGAAAGATTTTTGAAGTGCGCTTCAGACAACCCTGATGATTATTTTAGCTCCGGCAGTGCCGCACCCTGTTGTGTCGGAAGATGCAGAACAGGTTGGCTTTCCCTCAGGGAAGGAGGTGGGTTAAGAGAGCGCTGGCTTCCTCCTCCTCATTGGGCGATGGTGCTGGTTCCCCTTCCCTCCGCGTTAGCCGCCTGACTCATAAATAGGTTTCTTAGACGGCAGGAGGCACCTCCGTTGCTGTTCAAGGCTTGGCCATTGGCTTTTGCTGTCTGTCCTGTGACGAATAGGAGTAGGTTTTTAGGGACCTCTCTCTGTTTTGATTCCTCAGTGCTTAGAGGCGATGGTGAGCGGGCTCTTCAGATAGGGCCACTGTTTAAAAGAGCCTCCCTCAAGCCTCAGCACTGCGATTGCGACACCTATCATCGTCATCGCTTGGAGAAAACAACCGGCAGAGTCAGAGCACGGCATAGCAGACCATGGGGAGATTGAGAACTATCCTTTTGTGCCTTGGTTTTCTTCTCGTCCATGCAAGGGGTAAGTGGTGTTTACATTGTTTTAAGATTTGTTTCTAGGGTGTGATTATTAAAAATGAAAATGAAAAAAAATCAACAGAAGCCCCAACCTCTCAGAAACATGCTTGTTTATTTAGAATATGGCTGGCTTTTTGGGGGGTTTTGCTACTGTTTCATAGGAATACTGCTGCAGTGCCTATTTCTGCAAAGATAAATATCTTTTGGATGATCACTCATATTAGTCAAAAAGGAAACTGAAGAATTAATTAAATGGTGGGACTAAGTTAAGTTACAGTCGACATGATACCTGGAAATGGTTTATTTTCGTTTCTCATTTTCCTTTTTCTCGTGCTCCCCTAAAACCACTTACAAGCTTGGACTCAAGTATAAGCATTTTTAATGAGAGGTTTAAAATGAGAACTTCCAGGGATATTTCTAGTTTCCAAAGAGATTCTTACTGAAATACTTCACATTTTAAGAGCTTTTCTTGTTCAATTGTATTTTGAGATGTATTGGTTATATTATAAAAACAATTGTTCATGCAGTTTAAAGATACTCATGTCTTAACATTGGGGCTGATGGGCCAATTTATGAACCTAAACAGCTATATTCTGGAATACATAAAGCCCATATTAAGGTATACCTTTTTTATGTAGGATTCATACAGAAGTGAAAGCATTTTTACATATTTTTTGAAGATTGTTTTTTGAAGAGCAGCTTGGGAAAATTAGTGCTTTTGCATTGAACCTTTGGTTTAAATTCATTTTCTTTTAGCAAAACATTCTGTAAAAACTTTTATTGATATCAAAGCAAATAGGACAGTGCTCATCTGAATGTGCTATATTCTGGACTTGTAGCCATTTGTTTTTTGTATGTGATGACTATTGTAAATTATTTTGAACTATGATTGACTGTAGGATGAAATCAGTCAGTAACCAGTAGTTCCAAAAGAGCTGCTGCCGCTTTTCCTCCTCTGTTCTATTCCCCATTTAAATGGAGTCCTTGCATGATGTCTTGCAGTAATAGGCAGTGAAAAAAAAACTTGTCCATAACTCTTACCATAATTTCATATAAAAAAAATAAATTCGGAGGTCTTTAGCAAGCAACACGGGGCAGAAACAGGAGAGCAATAGAGAATGATGGCAGGTACTACGTTATGTTTTAAACAGTGATGATTCACACTGTCTCTCATTACTGGCATGCAGACTTTCTTGTTTTCAAAAAGTCTCTAATGATGAACATTTCTATTCAAATAATCTGAGCGTGGGCAAGCCAATTGCCATATAATATATCACTTTAATTACAAGGCTAGTGAACTTAACCATTCTTACTCTACACATGTTCAAACTTAGAGCCAGCTCAAACCCTGCTTTGAGGAGCAAGTCATTGCTGAGTGCTGCTCTGGTGTTTGGACACAGTCTTAAGACTGAGGAAACTACTCCATCCATCTTAGAAAAGCAAAATGAATTATTTTTAGTCTAAGGCAACAGCCACTGAATTTTATTGTCAAAGTATTTACCATGTTATTTTACCACGTTACCATCTACGAGATATTCATAGGAACCTCCTCTCACTCCTATATAAGAGATGATAGTTGAAAGGCTTAAGAATACTGGTGAAAGGCCAGTCCTCATGATGGGAATGCCTATGACATAGTTCTCATTTTTATGTGTATCCTTAATTCTGGTATAAGCTGTAACCATCTATGATGACTCGTAGAATTGCCTGTATCACCACAGCCCGGCCAGACCATATCAGTTCCTTTACAGTCTCGAGTTCCAACTTTACCAGGATATTTTCACTTAGTTGGCTAGATTAACTTGACGGGCTCTTCTCAACGGAAGCTGCAACCGTTGAGCTGCAACAACTGGTTGCCTGGGTGACTCAGCCCAAATCAAGTGTTTGAACAACTTCATAGAAACGTTTTTCACTGAAGTCCATCCCAATGCCAAAGGTCGATTTCCTGCAGGTCACCTCACCTTTAGCGCTTCAGCTGTAGCTACATCTGCACCTCCTGCTGCAGGTGCGCTGTGATGGTCAGGTGTGCGAGGCCCTATTTCCCCAGTAACTGAGATCGTGCAGCCGCCTGAAACGCGTTGAAGGTCACACCTGGGCCACATAACTGTTTTCATTGCGTGTAGTGGGGAGGTAGTGCAAACGGAGGTCTCTCTCCTGTGTAGATCTGGCAAGCAACCATGGCTCTCACCCAGACCTGTCTGCTCAGCAATGCTGCCCCAAACTTCCATTATAGACATAAGCTCTCTGTCCATGTTCTTGCAGGCCCATTGATTGATCACACGTTTAGTCAGTAACAAAGACAGTGCAACTGTTGATAATATTACGTTTAATTTACTCCATCATGTGTTACGTGCTACTCAGCTAAAACGTTGGTTGTTAGCCAGTAAACCATGCACCGCTGTTAGCTAAGCCTTACAGACATTTTGACTCATGGTAATTGTATTTTACGATAATTACCTAGGAACTTTAAAGGGAGAAAATTACAGACCTGTTGGTATTTGGGAAAGTATGTGACTTAGTTTTATGAAAAATGTAGTTTTCACTGGAGCTAAAA
>JAUBNY010000172.1:1350835-1362516 GCA_032275445.1 Crypturellus soui | reverse complement strand
CTATCTTCTGTAGGCATGTGACTGCTGTCGTCCAAAGGTGTGATTGCAGTTTGATAGGCATACCTGAACTAGTTGGAATACGAATAACAACAGAGCTTTTGCAACATTGGAGCTCAGGAAGAGCCAGCGTGTTTACTCAGCTTCTCCGGTACACTTTTCAGACCTCACTTACACTTTGCAAGCCTGATGGTGGAGCCTAAAATAGCTGCTTTCCATTCGCATCTTTCCTGAGTTGAGTCAGGGATTGTTGATCGCTTTCCATCACACAGAAATTAATAAATAGATAAATACATTCCATAATTATTTTAAGACTAAAAATGAATAAAAGGATACCTCTCTGTCAGTGTGCTCTGTAGCTGGTATGAGAGGGATTCAGATTGTTTTGATCACCTTGTATGTTTAACTATGAGTGTCCTACTTCTGCACAAGGGAGCTGAACTCTCTGAATGTTAACAGAAAACATGGCTAATATCTGATCTGTATTTATAAGGAGCCCGTATTCAATTCCCATGCAATATCTTTCTTGTCATGAAGCCAAAACACTCCAGTTGAAGATAAAACTGAATGGGTTATGAAAGTGTAGCATCCTAACTTTACTGTATAAGTTTTGCCTGTCATCAAAGCTTTATTGAATTTTTGAGCAATTTACTGCCAAATCACAGTAACCTGTTTTCAGAAGGAAACCGTGCTCCAGAATAAATAAAAGCAAAGGCTAGAGCAGGCACTGACATTAGGAGACCATACAAAGGGAAGTCCCTCCTTATGTGGCAAATCTTACGACATCAGTGGTGGAAGAACTAGGTCCTCAGTCCACACAGGGAATGGTCATGAGTTAAAAGCAACAAAGCTTCCCAGATGCCCATCTAGAGACAACGTAACTTGTTTTGCAGATCAACCATTGGGACTTCAAGGGGCACAAGTTTAGTTATACAGTACGGGTATACAGGTACAAATTTAACTTGATGTTAGTTACAGAACAATGTTACTGAGGTTTTACATTACCATTGAATTTGGGGTGAAGACAGCTACATTAAAAGATCTTCTGTGAAGAACAGAAACAAAGCGTGGCCCCTCTCTGATCTCACTGCCCCTAAAATACCAGCTCAGGAAAGGGTGAATTGGTCATCTCGTATTCGAGCCGTAACTGGTCATTCAGTGAGCCAACACAACTGTTCTTCTTGCCATACCGTCAGCTTTCAGTAGAAGTACCAACACATAGGTCTCTCTTTTGGGTCTGTTTGCACAGCTTTCATGTAGCATGACTGTGATTAAACCCGATACCTTCATACCAAATGCCTGAGATGGGCTGACAGCTTCCCAAGCCACTGTGGAGCTTTGGGACTGATGCGTGGACAGACGCCAGCGCTGCCTGACCCATCCGTGCTGCGGCATGAGCCCCGTTTCCTTGTGATGCAAAGGTGAAAGCTTCAGCTTCGGCCTTCCCCTTCAGACAGACGCACAGACACGCGGTGCTGCCTGATTAAAGAACACAGAGGCTTTGCTCTGCCTGTAATTCTACAGGAGGCACCAGCTTCTTCAGCACTCACTTTGAAGCAAAATGTTGAAAATTATATATGTTTTATATTAGGCGTGCAAGGCATAGCATAGCATAAGGAAGAGCTGTTATGTTTATGTTTGACCAGCTGTTATTTGTCCACAGCAAAGTAAACATCATAAAAGATATTTTCTTTAATGTTTGATGAGAACATGCTGCACAGGACTAAAGCAATACTGGCACTCTTTTATTAATACACCTTATTTGCAGATATTTTTTAAAGTGTTTTAATATGAATAAGTGAGAGACACTTTTAATTTCCCCTGAATTCAAAACATAAACAGTAGTGGCTTAGCAAAAGGACAAAGCTAATAATCAAGTCCATATGCTGTGGTCTCTGGACTGGGACTTAGATCTTAATTATAGATTTTCAAGCGCGCTCATTTTCCATCACTGCATCAAGGGATTGTAATGCTGATCATTGTTTACAGAACGAAAGGGGCACAATGAAGGGAGGAAAAAAAAGAAAAAAAGCTAAGCAGCCTTAGCAGGAATTATGGATCATGACAGTGCTACATCAAAGAAATAGTGCCCACTCATTGGCATTTTGTCCAAAGTGTTCACTTTGAGGCATAAACCTTTATTGTCACCCATAATTTTTCCTATATGAGTAATTTCCTTTAAACAAATCAAATCACTTCCTGATTGAAACTGACCCAGTAAACAGGTATGTTCTGAGTCATATGCTTGGGAGCGTATATGTTATTCCCTCAATATAGGAAAAATATGTATAATATACAGAAGTATATTATTTGTACAAAGAATAATTTATCTTACTGCTTCAACTAAAAAGAAAATAAGAGAAATTCCATGAGCAATTTGGGTAACGTATTGTTCTATTTTAGAAATTTTTTATTATTGTTTGTGAGTTGCTCATTTCTTCTTCTTTCTCTGCCTGCTTCATAATCTTTTAAGCTTATTGTATTCATAGGAGTAAAACAATTCTCTAAGCCTCCATCTGTAACTTATTGGATTTCCAGTTTACTTGTAACACAGACACTCTCAGTCATTCAGCCTCTGTGAATAATGGCAATGGCCCATTAGTTTAATCATATTAATGGCAAAAGAACAGAATTTATCTAATACACACATACACATTTATAAACTTTAGATATATGCCCAGAAAAACACATCTATATGTTTACGTATGCATACATATGAACACACATTTTCTTATGTATTTTAATTCCTGACTATGCATATTAAATGCCTAAGTTATTTAATAACGACCTATGACAAGACTATCATTTGGTGATATTTGTGGTAATGTGCAAACTAGAGTGAGCTTCCTCAGTTCTTGGTTTAAGTATTTTAGTCTATGGAGCAAAATGTTTACTATAAAAAGACTGCTAGTACTGTCTGTGCCTCTAGAGCTATAGCGCTCACATCTCCACGATGTGAGCTGCTACGTATGTTCTTTTGAATATCAGGCCTTCTGACCAGTTAATAAACAGGGTGTCTAACTGTAGTCATTTTCAAAGTCTCTTGTGTTAGTAGTTTCACTGATGGTAAATGGGGACAAATCCTGAGTATCATTAGTCAGACTGCTGTGAAGCTTTTTCTAACGGGTAACACAGAGTCCCATCTTGTTCCTTACAAATCCTCCTGAAAAGTGGTGGGACCACAGATGACCTTCCTGTGACCAGTCAGTTGCATACTTAGAGTGGTAGATCCTTTTAATATTTAGGTGACATGTTCAACCATATGCAAAAGGTGTTGATGCAGATATTTTTTTCACTGGATGTTTGGGTCACATTTTCAAACAACTGATGTGAACACCAGCTGGTGAACATTGCACGTGCACACACCTGTGG
This sequence comes from Crypturellus soui, assembly GCA_032275445.1. Lineage (NCBI taxonomy): Eukaryota > Metazoa > Chordata > Aves > Tinamiformes > Tinamidae > Crypturellus > Crypturellus soui. Next base: position 1,359,147 of record JAUBNY010000172.1, on the reverse strand, counting down.
ACAGAGCTTCGCAGGAGACTCCCTTGGCAGGGCAGCGGTGGCCTGGGCTCCTTGCTGCCTTAGCAGAATGTGTCGTCTGCTCCAGGAAACTTTGGAAACTTTTTAATAGCTGGCTTGATGTTTCTGCAATAAAGAGCAATCTTAGCAATCTGTGCATTACAGCAAATGAACTAACCACAAGCCTAGCACATTACACTAAACAGCATGAGTAATAGTGAAAGTAGAACTTGATCTCAAATTTCCTACTTGAAAGACTCATGCTCATAAAAATAAATGCAATAACTCTGAAATTTAAGATACTGTGTTTTGGTGCTCAGCTTCATAAAAGTCTGTCACATTTCATAGCCATACTCCATGTGCCCATGCTCTGCTGCCTGGCTGTTACAGAGAAGTTCAGGGTGAGTGACTGAGGCCTGGTCTACACTTAAAACTTTTCCCTGGCACAGTCGCATGAGTTGGTGGTGATGAGGGAATTATATTCCAAATAAGCTTGGCAATGCCAGAAAAAGCCCTGCCGCTATTATAATTCATTGTGTTTGAACAACTAGTATAAACATCATTAAAACTACTCTTTTCTAGATACCAATTCTGTATCCATCTGGAAGGCTTGCTTTCTTAGTGTAGCTTTTTCTCATTTTCAGATAAAGTCTCTTTTGTGGTATCAGACAGAAGCTTACATGCATTTTCTCAGATTCTCTGTTTGCAATAATCTTGGACCACCCAACAAAAAATTTCTGCATAAAAACATGGATGGTCTCAGAAGAAATGCCAGAAGTGATGCCAAGAAGTTGTATACTAGCCCAAAGCACTAATAACAGCCATAACTCTGAGATAATGCCTCCTCCATAGTTAAATCTCTTTATAACTTTGTCCACACAAGAAAATGAATTCCAAAGGAATAAAGTTGTTTTCTCATTGTTTAAATTTCTTTCATTCTCATTTTCATCTGTATATTTTCAGCTGTTTCTATTATGGAAGCTGGTCAAGAAAAAGGCTTTTTTTTTAATATTGAGAATGAATTTCTATCAGTCTGTCTGTTCTGTGAAGAAGTTTTTCTGATTTACTTCAGTTGTCATTTTTTCTTTAGAGTTCCCTGGAGTGACTGCAGTTCCTAACGAGCTAAATTGTCTCTCAGTCTCCCTAGCATATTATTGTTTTTAGACTCTCCATTTTGTAGAGGAAATCTAGACTGTTTAGCTATTTAAGCATCTGTTATCTTCCCAAATTAGATTCTTGAAATGTCTAGGTGCAGTGTCAGAAATGGTAATGAGCATTTAAAATTCTGCTCCATGAAATCTTACTCCTTCAGGTCATTTGATAGTATTATGCAAGGAAAGAGGATGTAAGTCCAAGCAATCTCTTTGGTTTATAGGAATAGCATTTATTCTGGTACACAGATGTCCACATATAATCTGTCCATCTGTCAAGTTTTATATTTGCATGGTCATAGAAATTTTAATGTAGATTCCTTTCTCACTCCCAGTCGGTGATTCTGTTACTTACTGTTTTTTATTACTTCATTTTTCATCAGAAAAAAAAATAGAAACAAAAATCCTAACAATCTGAATCACTTCTCCAGAGATGTTTCAACCTTTCTTTTCTGCCTGAAAATTTCTTATTCACTTTCTATGTCTCCCTTGCTGTTATCTTTTTCAACCCTTTAGATACTAGCACATACTACACAAGATGAAAATCTAATTATTTCCAGAAGAGAAATAGTTACTGTTTCAGTCTGCTGTTTTGCTTTAGCTTTCATTCAATTGGAAGCATCTGTGTGATCTCATTTTGATTGCATAATCTTTTTTGATTAGATTGCTCGTTCTGTTTTTTTCCTTTCCTTAACTTCAAAGAAATTTTAAGCGCAGAATTTTTCCATAGCCTTCATTCACAGGACAAAATTTTCCAGTTCCCTTTATGACAGGGCCTAGGTGGCTGCCCTTTGTATCGTTAGTTCCTACATGTTAGAACCTGTAACTAGGGAGCTGGTTCGGCTAAAAACTTCTCGGTGTTACAACATTAGTTGTGATGTCTCAGTCTGGTGACAAACGGCTGGAGCTCTGCAGAAGTCATCCAGCAACAGCGCTTAAGTAAGACAGCCTCCTTCAGGACTCAAGACACGGACACGAATACGTCGTAGGACAGCTGAACTGTGGGGCCAGGCTGAGGCCAGGCCCCGGGTTCAGGGGACCGACGTCCCGTCAGGAGCAGATCTGTGGTGGGGCTGGAGCCAGCGCTGCTGTGGCACCGTGGGGCGGCGACTCAGGGCCTCAGGGTTGGCGCTGGGAGAGACCAGGTTGGGCAGGGTCTGCAAGGACTGCTGGAGTCCCCAGGGCTTGGGCAGGGAATAGCTCCCGTGGAAGCCATTAGACAAGTACATTTTTATTTATTTAATGAATTCGTATACAAAGAAGGACTCATCTAGATCTTAGAATATTACCCATTTAATGATGAAGTCCATAGTTTGTTGAGCCAAGCCAAGCTGGCTGAGTAACCAGGTCACAGGAAGGAACTAGTGGGAAGGGATGACATTCCAAGATCCGGTTTAAGTGATAAGACATAAACTCCTGCTCTGATAATGTCAGGCTTATGTTGTTGTATGTTTTTTCTTTCCAAACATGGGTTTCTTGTAGTATTTCATCGGAAAAACTTTGTTTTAGAAATCATTATTTAGCATTCCAGACATGTAATATCTTTTCTGTCAGACACTGGCTATAATTAAGTTCACAAGCTTACCTGAAAATCTTCATGGGAATCGAAATGTTTTCAATTTATACTCCTGTGCTGCTTTTCATTTGAGGATTGCAGTGTTGAACCAGCATTAATTAATTTTTCCAGGAGCCTTTTTGACACAGACAAGAGCTATTGTTCGAGAATAATTAATGTTGAGAATCGTATTAAGATTAACAGTGTCTGTAGAGAACAGAGTGCCAAACTGGGATTCACAACACCTGGTGCCTTCGTTTTGGAGGATCTTTGATAGCCTTTTTCTGTTTCTCACTCTACTCATTTAGACAAAGTCTTTTTTCTTGCTGTGAAATGTTGAAGACTTACTAAGAAAAACTATCAAAGAGTGATATTAAGTATGAAAGCTATTAAAGATATTAAAAGTTCTCACCTAATGATTCTGGTTTGTAAGTATGGTGCTGAATGCTAATTTCAGGATCTTCTCATTCTTGGACTCTATGATAGACAACGTATGTTCTTTAAAGGCATGTTTACACAGTGGCTGAATATGGGTGTCATTACAGAAGAGATTCTCTGTGGTTTTTGAAAAAAATCCCTTATTGAATTGAATGAGTCTCATCTTGTGTGCTCATTTAGGAGCATGGTGCTCATGTGGAGCAGGGATAGCAGCTGAGAACTTGCTCCTGATCTATTTCTATTTGTTTGGATTGTATTTTTTCCTGTAGCCAGATTTATGCCTTTGTTAGGAACCCTCAGACCTGGAGCTAATGGAAACTTGGCCACTGACATTTTCTGTTTCCTTCTGCTAGGTCAACGTGATTTTGATTTAGCTGATGCTCTTGATCATCCAGGTAAGTAAATCTGTTGTCTTTATTTTGCTATGGCATTTATCCCTAATAATAAATTTTAAGCCCTTTATCTTTTTATTGAGAACGTGAAGAGGCAAGTACCTCAGAAAATGTATACAGGGCTAGGAAATGCTGTGTTTTTCATTTACAAAAGATTGAAAAATGCTGTTTGATTTGGTTTGTTGGTTGGTTTGTTTTTAAATCAGCGTTTCTGGCATAAACACAAGTTAAAAAAAAAAAACAAAAAACATCACAGCTATGAAAATATTCCACTTGACCTCTAGTTTCTGACATGGTACATGAAGATTTATTGAATGCAGCTCTCCACATTTACAGATACCTTCTTTTGATAAGTAAAACACTTTTTAAGCTTTTATTGGTTTTTAGTATGTCATTGTGTCTCCCAGAGGACATAATTACCAGGAAACCTACAGTGATCAGAAGACCAACAAGAAGGCCGGGGCTGAGTAAGTAATAAAGATAGTGAGTCATAGCTAATTTCAGATATGTAGAAACTGTCTCCCATGAGATTTTTGATCATGTTTGTTAGGTACAGTAGCTGAGATCATTTGTGCGAATACCAACTTGTCTTGTAAAGTAAGTAATTTTTCAACAGTTACCAGTTACCTATCTTCACTGCTTTCTATTAAGCTTTAGAGAGTGATTGACACGGAAGGCATTTTACTCCTGAAGATTCTCTTAATACTATCCCAGCCTATATCAAAATCTCTGGAAAGTACAAAAATGTTTAACTGTCGCTTCTGCTTTTTCACCATTATATCTTTTTCTTTCTTTCTCTTAGCACAGAGATGCACAGTTCTTGATAACAAACTTGAAAAAGAATCAGAAGAAATTTGGTCACTTTTCATTCTCCCAATGCATCTGTTGAATATTACCTAGTATTGATTGCTACAGTGGTCTGTGTCAGAAAGCAACAAAGATGAGAACAGTAGGGAGAACCGAAGGGTTTTAGTTGTGCTTTTCAGGATGACAAATGATGATTTTCAGTCAACATACTTGTCACTGTTGCCCCACAATAACAACAAAACAACACATGTTTTTGTGATGGATTATTTTATAATAACACACACATTTTTCACACAAACTATCTTGAAAGAAATTTCTGGGTAACAAAAAAATGCCATATGACCCTAACTCACAGTCTTTTTGTTCATAGACATTGCGATAGGTCTTCTGGAACATGAAAACAGTTACATTTTACACATGATTCTCTGTCTCGCTCTGAACAAACAGGACAGTGTTCTGTGAGTGTAGGAGCTACTAAATCTTCTAATGGTTACATTCCCCCTTCCCACTTGTTTTGGCAAACAAAATCTGCTTGGCCTGGATTAGAAGCATCTCTTTTAACTGCTGATAAACTATTGGTCTTCACCTAGTTGGATGTCTGGGCTCCCTTTAAAGTCAAGGGAGATAAATCAGCAATATAAGGGTGTTTCATGTCTTCCCAAGTGTGGTTTTGCTCCGATTCCAACAGAGGCATTTAAAGTAGATTCACTGAATCATGCTCTAAAAGACTCTGTCCTCAGTCATATTTAAAGGTAACCTAGGGAAGCCAGCTCAGATGTTGATGTGTACAGAGATGCTGTCTGAAGTCAGGTGAGAGGACTTTCATTTCGGGGGATTTCCAAATCTTTTTGAGATATGGCACTCAGATGATTATACAGCCATACTGAATCAACCTTGTCAGTTCTTGGGAATGAAGCACTCCATGTTTTTCAGAGCATTTTGGAATCCCTTTCAGCACTAAACAGGATTGAGGGGAGTTGAAATTTAAGTGAAATGAAAAAAAAAAGTATAACAAAATCAATAACTGAATTTGAAACCATATGCAAAGGGATGATATAAAAGTGTATCTTAACATCTACATGATGCTTCATCTTAACTTCAGGGTTTCATCTATATTGCATTTATCCAATATAATTGAGAAATGAGGCTAGCTGATATGATTTTGGTAGAGTTGGAGCTAGTTTTTGTACCGGCCACCTCCTCTGAACATTATTTCCTCTGTCTGGGTTGAAGCTTTCCTGGAGATATCTCCAAATTTGTGTAATTAAAAATTCAATTGAAAATTTAATAGAAGTGGAAGGAGATGTTGATTTACAAAATCTCCAAACAAATTGTTTTTGCAGACTCGCATTCACTCTCTCCTAGATTTCATTCACTCATATACTCAAACCCACATACACATATGATCACCAAGGCGTGTGCTCAAGCATTCGGGTCAGCATCACTTGTGTGCAACATGGGGCAATATATGCCAGCTATTGGGTCGTTATGCCTCTGTGATTTTACTCGCTTGGAAATGACACGCTAGTCCATGAACAGATCTTTTATATCCTTTCGGAGTCATCAGTTATTATGAGGTGGCCCTTTACCTCTGAATGTTGCTTACCTCAGCCTCCATGAGCCCTAAACCAGGTTGTTTGTTCTTGCCTGTTTGGAGGACACAGACTGTCTCCACAGTCTGTTTTCTGGGCGGGCTAACAGGAAAAGTAGTGCTGTAGCCAATATGCTGCAACCCTGTGGCCATCCTCCTGGCCTTTGGGAATCTTCTGCTTCTCTTCTCCTGACAACCCATCTGTGCCTTTTTGGAGCATAGAACATTTGGTTTTAGCATAAACAGCACATTCTTCAGTTTTCTGTGGAGAACAGTTTTCTAGGAATAGTATACTTCTCTATCCATTCTGCTAATCCTTTGCCAGGCTGTCTCTTCTGGTGTTTACAGACACACACACACATTTCCCTTCATACTTTATTCATACCAACCTTAACGTTTTTGTAACACCAATCCTCCAGGGTGGAACCCTGCATCTTACCTGAATTCTTAATCTTGATAATAAATTCAATCCAATGAGCAATTTGTGGCTTCTTACAGTTTTAGTCTTTGACAAGTAAAGGTATTTTTGAAGTGTAACTCTGTTGGTCGTACTCAAACAAGATTAACACCTGGCTTGACAAGAACAAACTGACTCAGGTAATATGAATTTGATTATTTTCCTGCCAATTTGCTGATGACATCAAAGTATTTCTGGCTAGTTACACAAATGTCAAATATATTATGCGACTAGATGCTGTGCAAAAGCAGCTTCCTGCTCCCTCTGGATAGAAAGGACACATGAAGGCAGACTTGTGCATGGCTGTGCATTTGGATGGATTAGCACTGCAGTCATATTTTGCTGACCTTTAGAATTCTGTCAATGTTACACTAAAATCATATTTTGAACAAAGTATCTATCTCATTTTCTGCTGCTTAATCACCTTTTCAAAATCTATGTGGATTTTGCTGTCTCTTTTCTTTGATTCATTCTATTTCTCCGCATTTGTAATGGCAAGGAAAGTGATATGTGGAATTAACACACTCACGTAATGTATTTCTGCATATTATCCTATAACCTTTCAGAGCTCACCCTCATCCACACACACACTAAAATATTACCCACGTATTCGTCCCCACACCTGCACGCTAAAAAGGAGGTCCTGTTGTTTATACAGTTCCAGCTCACTGGCAAATGATTTGTTGAATGGAAAATTCCATTTCAGGTACAGTGAGACACACATTCAGTGCCAGGGGAATGGCAATAGCCTGTAGATTCATTGCATAACGTGCACGTGCAGACTTTCAGAAGTATTTTGTAAAATCTCTATCACTCAGCCAAAGAAAAACTGGTTATTCAGTACAAAAGGGACATGATGCTGTGATTATCACCCAATCTTAGACACACAAATACAGGCCCTTGAAAACTTGACTTCTGCTGTCTCCATGACCTTTGTATAAATAAGTTAATGTAATTCTGTCTCTCTAATTAGGTTTATTGCTTCACAGTACAGCATTTGCTTTTGAAATGGGTATTCAGTTTTATCAGTTCAGCAAGTTTCATCTGATCCAAGCATGCATGCACTAGTTTTACAGAAAATAAGTATTAATAAAGATATTTTTAAAACATAGACACATTTTCATATTTTAACATAGTTAAAGTATGTTTTTACATATATTAAGGAAGTACTGATCCTGACAGCAGTATTAGATTTATACTGAGTTTGTTTACTTAAAGCAAGAATGCATTCCTTATATTTGTGTGGGAAGTATGGTACAATTTATCAATCCTTTGTGGATAAATGTTAAATTCTATTACAGTTTTTAAGAAAAGTATGATACTTCATTTGAATTTGCAGGCCCCATCTGAAAAATAGTTGCTCGTCAAACTTATTTTTTAATGCTATTAAAAATCAGCATTTCACTTCCCCCACCATTGTCCAGTACTTACTTCTCTGCATTTTCTTCTTATTCATTTTTAGATAATGATCTGCATTTAGGAGATGCTTTTGGTGGCGGTGAGTACTTTTTTCTTTTCTCGGATATAATCTCTATTCTTTTGTTGTGTTTTGGTAGGGAGGTTTTTGATGTAGCCTGTTCCTGAAGCCTGCCTAACCTGCAGAGAGACATTCTAGGCCTGCAGGAGGATTTGGCTGTAGCTGTAGCACTGGGAGGCGTTCCTGCCCGTGTCCATGCAGTGCCTGTGCCAGGGGCATCAAACAGAGCAGGGAGAGAGGTCCGGGCTGTGCCGATTTGTCATGGGGCCCATGGGGGATGGATTCCCCACACGTGGCGGTCGACTGCTGTTCAATGTCCATTTCAGGCCTCGCTTGGCCGTGACAGGGGGTCAGTGGTACGGCATGCTCAGCTCTGCTGGCCCCAGGGTGGGAGATGCTGGCAGAAGGATGAAGAGAACTTGTTGGGGCAGGAGTTTCTTCAGCTGC
>JAUBNY010000172.1:1321599-1341845 GCA_032275445.1 Crypturellus soui | reverse complement strand
CGGAGGCGGCGGTGGCCGGCGCGGGGGCGGCCCGCGCGGGACAGGGGCGCGGGAGGCGGCGGGCGCCGCGGGGTGACCCGCCTGGCGCTGCCCTCAGCTGCGAGGAGCGCTCGGCCCGGGGCCGCGCAGAGCCCGCGACCCGCCGGCCTGCAGCATGTCCGGTGAGTACCTGGCGGCCCCGCCGCGCCGAGGCCGTTCCCACCGCGCCGCGCTCGGCCAGTCCTTCCCTCCCCGGCGGCGCGGGTGCCTCTGCGGAGCCCCCTTCCCCCGGCACAGGGGCCGCAGTGCGGGCGAGGGGTCTCCGTGTTGTCTTAACGCCGAGTGCAAGGCTGGAATTAGCTGTCCCAGCTTAGGATTTAAACCATCTGGCTGCCGGGATGAAAGAGCTAAACTCATTTATCTCTTCTGCTTATAAATGTAAATCGGCCGGCCCAGCTGCCTGCGCGCTCTCCCCGTGGGTCGCGACACATCGCGGCTATAGCCAGGCCCCGCGGGCAGGCGTAGCCTGAGCGAGGCGATGTCAAACCCATGTTTTGGGCTTCAGCGCTAGCGATTTGGGTTTGAGTTGCCCTTAAAGACACGATTTAGGTGTGGTGTAGGGCTGTTCACATGGGGTGCATGCAAGTGCTATTCCGTGTTTCGATTGTGCGCTCAAATTTCAGGAAAGAGTTGGGCGGCCAGCCCCAAAAGTTGGTTTTGTTGAACATTTCAAGGGCGTCAGTGGCACGTGTTAATGCAGTCTTGGCTTTCACCAGCAGGCCCAGGGGCTTAGAAGTGCATAGCCCAATGTCCTCGAATTAGGGGGCTGTTCAGGCCTTTTTCTGACAGGAGGATGGAGAAGCTGGAAACATCTGGCGTCCGGTGTGCAGCCTTCTACCACGGCCTGTCGAAGATAGGCTATCCAGGAACTGCCTGAGCAAGTCTTGCTATTTACTTCAGACTTCTACATTACCACTTCAGGATCTTTTTTGGGTGCATTATCCTTGTTTGTATTTCAGAATATTGGTGCATTTTATTTTTCATAAGATCATTTACTACCTGTTGGATGAAAAAATTACAAGACCTGGAAACACAACCTTAGTATAATCAATTGAAAGATAATTAATAAAAGCTACACAAAATGAGAAAAACTTACTCTCTTTATAGCTTTCCAAGATAATACCAGTAGCTAGGTAACTAAAATTCATTGTTTTCTTTAATAATGAGTTATAGAGAATATTTTTTTGAACTTGGTTAGACAAGAGACATATTTTACTTGTCATCCAATGTCAGTTTGTATTCCTTTTTACAAAGGTGTGCGTAACCGTGCTGGTTGTGCCAGCATAACGTTCATCAGTAATGTGTTTCTGGTATTGGGCCCACACTGAGGAAATTCAAACACAGAAAGTCAAATAGCCAGTCATGACCCAATCGCTATGGCAGGAGCTGCTGCTGTGCCGAAAACTTATATAATGCTTTCTGGAGATACTATGATGCAGCTGTTTATATTTTCTTTTTGCCTACTTGAAACAAAATACTTTATACTTCTTTCTAAGGCTGTGGGTATCACCTGGAGCAGAGCTTTCTATTCCTCATGCTTCTGACAGTTGTGCTAGGCCAGGGAAGAGAGAAAGCCGGTAACTGTCTCCATCCTTGCCATAGCCTAACCCATCTTCACTGAAAAGTGCTTTTGGGGGAAGGCGCTTGGGGACCTGTGTGTAGGAGGAGAAGGAATAAAATTGTTGTAAAATACTGTGCGAGCTGCAGCTGTTGTGCTGCTGTCTCATGGGATGGCAGGAGGGTGTGTTGGGACACTCGGGGGCAGCTGCAGCCATGATGTGCCTGCGTTGCAGAGCCTGCAGCTGCAGGGGAAGGGGTGGAGGTGAAAAAGGAACCGCAGGTGGTAACAGTGCAAAATTTCAGAGAACTGTGAGGCAGTGTCAGCCAGCGTGCATGGCAGTGCTGCTGCTAGCTGGCTGCGGGTTGCTAGCTGTGGAATCATCTCCCCATACGCTTGTGATGAAGTTGTCAAGGGCTTATTTGGGGAATGCTGGCAGGAAAGTGCAGCATGAGAGTCTGTGCTCTCCTGTGGCAATTTTGGAATGGGCAGCTTGTCGCATTTTATCTGTTAGTCTAGAAATGTTTTGGTCTCCTAAAGCTTGGCACAGCAGCTAGGCAAAGGCTGAACGTGTTCTAGTGCAATCAGAAGGATGTTTTGTAAACATATTTCTATCCATGTCTAGCAGACAAAACAACAAAAAGACAGACTTGAGGCTGGCAGGTGCACGTGGTTTATTTGGTGCTTATTACTGTGGATCATTCCTGATTCTCACTGGATACCTCCTTGCCTCTCCATAAGCCTGCGCTTTGTTGAAGCTTTTTGCTTTTTTCTTTTCTCTTGGAACATCAAAGCGAGCACCACTCTGCCCAGCTGCCCCAGGCTCCCAGTAAGGCCATCATGCTGCCCTGGAACTGTCTCTCAGGACAGGTGAAGAATTTTGCCTCAGCCAGTTTTGTAGGAGGAACGGTCATGAGTTAGCAGCACGAGAAACCAGGGATCTTGGACTAAAAAAAAGCTGTAATTAGCTTCACTTAAATCACCTTGGCTGCAAGGGTGATTCACTTTATTTTACTGTCTCTTTTTATAGAGTGGTCTCTGATTAATTCAACAAAGTTGTTTACTTGAAAAACCCTGGGTTGTTCTGACCAACTAACAGACCTCAAACTTTGTATTTTCTTGTGTTATGTGCTAATCTAGACAAGAGAAATGGAGAGACTTTTAGATTCATATGAGATAGTTTTAATATGATTCTAATCAGAAGCTTATATTTCTCATAATATAATATTTCACAGAGTCATTGATGTTAGCAACAGGGTTTCACAGCTTGAAAACAATTTGTCTGAAATATTAATACAGATCATACTGGGTGAAAAATCCAATTGTCATTCAGTGTAAAGAATTGACAGTTATGCAAAAGCAACATTTGACATTTAAAAAATCTAGTTGCAATGAATTTCAAAGACTCCCACCCTTGGCCTTCAAATTTAAGAGATCAAATACTACTTCTTTTTCAGTTTAAAGTCAGTGAGCGAATATTGAGGTCACTATGTTTAATACAAAAATCTTCTTGATTTCAGTTTAATGGGAATTTCAGGCAAATGATTAATGTTCACAAATCTGCATGAAAATCTGGTCCTTAGTTTCCAGCTTTGAAAATAAAGTACTAGGTTATAGGGAGAGTGTTTCAAAGAACAGTCAATCTGAACATGGAAAGTAAAGCTACTCTTCTTCCCTGAAAATGCAGAATAGATGAAAGGACAAGTAGTGATTAAAATCTGTTGATTTTTACACCTCTAATGACTCCTTAATGGGTCAGCAATGCCTGGGTATGATTTTGAAAAAGCAAGTGAATGCTTCTCTCTTTGCCCCCAAAATATTTTAATATTGTAGGGTTTCAGTCAGTATTACCTGTTTAATTATCTCTCTAATGGTTTATTCCGTTAAGAAGGCCATACATATAATGTATTTCAAATTTGCTTTTCAAAAATGAAAATTTGTTTCTTTTCTTTGGGAAGCATTAGCAAAAATTTCTTGGAAACTGCATTGGTTCATTTCCTTATACTTCTTACATACTTCTTACCACAACTTTGTCCTGAGAAATCCAGGGCAGGAACGCATGTGTAGGCTATAGTAATTTGCTGTACCAGCTTGTTGAGCTATTTGATGAGTAGCTTATGTATTTTTAGAATTATTATTTATATGTAAATATTCAGCTTCTGTAGCTAAAAGAATTGCAGAAGCAATAAGATGATTATGTGTTTAATCTCATGGTTCTTATTTTAAACAGTAATTTAGGATTTTAAACTCCCACTCATGGCATGGTTTGCTTTTTGTACTAAACTCACTCACATTCCTCTCAGTACTTGTTTTATTACCTTGTTTTGGATGGCAAAGTTTCTATCCAAACACAAAAGTGTCTTTCTTTGCTGAATCTTTGTTTCTTTATCACTTGAGACTGAGAGCAATCACTTTATTGCTAAAGTAGCCTTCATTTCCTGCTCCCTCCCCCTGTAAATTATGCTCATTTTTATGCATTTAACCTTTAGAAAAGTTGCAGGAGGAACAGTTTTTAGTAGCACAGCAGCCCTTTCAAGCTATCCATGGAAGCACCTTCTTACTCATCGTTGCTGTAACACCCGTAAGTTGCTTGAGCGAGTTACGAGCAGTGATACCAGGAGGTTCAGGTGCACCCACGCCGAAAGCTCCTTTGTACTTTATTGCCTTGCTGCAGCGGTTGTGGTTAAAATGCTATTGAAGTTTGCTTAGTTGAGGGATCTGCAAACTAGTTTAAATTTAGGACAGATGATTCAGGTTTTGGGGTAAGGTTAATGCTAGTAGGACACTCCTGAGTTGCAGAGATCTGTCTTAAGATGCCCAAACGCACGGGGTGTTGGGCTTGATCAGCATCTGGGCCTGGCTGGAGATGAGTGGGAGCAGCAAAAAGCACTGGGAAGGAGGATGGGCACTGATGGGGCTTTTTTGGGGGCAGTATGAGATATTCAGAGCTATTTTGCTTAGGAGTTGAAGGGCAAGGAAGTTACGGAAATACTGAGTATCTGAGAGCTGATAGCAGTCCTTGGTACCTTGCCTTGCTGTTCAGCCTATGGGCAGGACTCCCTCGTTTTGGCAGCCTCTGCCTGCAGCAGCCACGAGGGCATTTGCTGGGGCTCAGTGCGACTAACTAGCTCTGTGAGATTCTTTCTGAGTGGCTCTCATGCAGCCTGGAAACCTTGAGACAGGGGAGATAATATATATATATATATATATATATATATATTTAATACCTTAATAACATGATGGTGGTTTTAAACAAATAGTTCAAAGCAGGTATTTACTGAAGCTGCATTATGTGCTGTAGAGCTCAGCAGAATCCCCCTCGTCTGGCTGGTTTAGCCAATTTGTTTTGTTTAATTTTGCAGTGTTGCTTTCGTATGTCTGAAACATACCATCCACCTCACTAGATTTTAGATTCTAAGTCTCTAGAACACAAAACAAGGACAGGCTTCAAGAAGTGGTTCCTGGTGACACAGGCCTGATACCTGTACAAAATACACAATGTATGTTACTGCACAAGGCTCTAAGTTGCTTCCTTCACTGCCACAGCTTCTTTTCCCTATGTTTCTCGAGTCCAAGGAGTAGTGCCCGGTTTCTTGGAGGTATTTGAGGCAGGGGTCTTTGCTCTGTAGCAGGCGTTCCTTCCCCAGCCGGAATTTCTCTAAGTATGTATGTCAGTAAGGAGCTGCTTGCTCAGGCAGTTTCTCTCACTCCAGGGCAAAAAAGAGTATAACAAGGATCTGTGCCTAGGTGAGTGAGTCACTCAAGTCATGAGAAGATGGATATTTCTGCCTGACACTTAATATCCACTGCTTTTTCTCAGTTTTGGCACTGTGAAAACAGGAAAATCTTGTTTAGTTGTTAAGCAAATGCAAAATCCAAATATTTACAAGTCTGCTTTTATGATTTGGCACTATGATTAGGCTATAAGACTTGAGGGATTATTTGTTTAAGATTAGTCTAAAAACTTCATATCTGGCATTATGAAAATCAGGCAAATAAAAAATAACAAAATTAAGCAATGTACATTCTGCAAATGTGTTCATTGGATTGTCTATTCAGTTTTGTCTTCTGGGGGAGGTTAGGAAAGAAAGAGCTTATCAGAGGAACTGCAGATTGTTATAAGCTGTAGCCTGTTAGTTAGCTGGAGGAGAGAGATTGTAGGAAGCTGCCAAAAGAGATTGTATTAAATCTGTAAAGTGACTCTTTTGAATATTTGCTCTCAGTAACAGATCAAGCCTTTGTGACCCTTGCTACTGATGATGTTTATTGTCAAGGAGCTTTGGTTCTTGGACAGTCCTTGAGGAACCATAGGACATCCAGAAAACTGGCCGTACTGATTACACCAGAGGTTTCCAGTGAGATGAGGTAAGAATTCATAACTTCCCAAGGGCTGATAATACAGAAAAAATGAGCAATGGCATGAAGGATTTTAATGGGCTTCTGACAGATTTCACAGAAATATGGCAACAGATTCCCTCTTCGACAGCAGTATCTGGCTGGCACAGCTACCCGAGCTCTTGGTCCTGCAGTGGTGTAGGAAGCATGCAAGCTCTTGATCTTTTCTTATGTCACGTGAAATTATGTGTAACAAAACTGGCTAAAGAAACACATTTTCCTTTTGTGCTGGACTCTACTTTTCAAGGATTTTTAGAATACTTATTTGGTCAGAACAGTGCAGTTTTTCGGCTGTAATACTGAGGGAAATATATTTGAGACTTGTCTGGATACTTTTTCTAAAACCATTAATTTTTCATGTATATGCATTATAGTATTTTTCTTTCTTTCAACAGGGATATATCAGAAGGAGTGTTTTACTGAAATGTGCCTCTGAAAATCTGTTCCTGCTTTTCCCAAATGTCTGAAACCTGACAAAGGAAATGTCATGATTCTGATAATTCATTTTATAATAAATCTAGATAATTGGTGCAGATTTGTATTTTTCTGTGTTTGTATGGCAAACTTTTTTTTCCTTGTGCCCTGAATGAAAATGCCCCACTTTGATATCACCTGTAAAATTTGCATGGAAGGTATGGATAGAAGGAGGTGTCTTGTTTAGAAGTCTCATTTGGGAAAATTTGGGCAAGTAATAAAGTGCATATTGTCTATTTTTAAAGGTGTAACCTTGCAGTTTTATTTACTCAGGCATGATGGCTGCAAATAACAGTTCTGACAGTGCAGGCAATGTACTGCACAGTGCACAGGGAATACAGTGTATTTCTTATCTTTAGGGATAATTGTACAATATGAAAACAGTGCTGATTTCTGCTGGTGTTTCTCTAGGAGGCTAAATAGCTACAAAAAGGTTTAGTTTCTGCTCCTCACAGCACCTGTCACTTTTGAGATGTGCAGAGGCCCATAATGCAAGAGGTAACTATGTCCTGATAGTTATCACTGACCAGACTGTGTACAAGACTCTGTACTTCTGGTTTCTCCTTCTAGACAATCTGTCTAATCTTTGTTATTGTTACCGTAAATGTGCTGTGTGTCACTATTTTCATGCCATGTGAGTTCTTATGAACCTCTCTAAGCTCCCGTTTCTCCTCCCTGCTTGTTCTGGTAGGTCTATCCTGCGCAGTGTTTTTGATGAAGTGATCGAGGTGGGAGCTCTTGACAGTGCTGACTCGCTCCATCTGGCTCTGGTGCAGAGGCCAGAGCTGGGTGTCACCTTCACTAAGCTTCACTGTTGGACTCTTACCCATTACAGCAAATGTGTCTTCATGGATGCTGACACGTTGGTGAGTAGAGCAGGGGCTGTGACTGTGGCTGTGGCTGTCTTTTAGAGTCAGAGCATGGGATGGTGCCATGATGCTGCCACTCAGAGCATGGGATGCTGCCTTGTCTGACAACCTATTGTCATCTGAACACATTGACATAGAGAGGCACATGAAGGGACCAGATTTGCTTGGGGTCATGAAGACACAAAAGCTCCAACTGCATGTTTTGGCAGTGCTCTGAGTTTTGCTGTCTGCATGAAAGCTAATCTAGTTTTGCAAGTAGCCTCAGGACTATCCTCAAAAGATACTCTAAGCATACTCTATGCAATTGGCTTATGGCAGATGCTTAAAGTAGATCTCTTATGGACTTTTGTCTTACTGGGGACTTACTCTGATAAGGAGGGTGGGCCAGTTTTAAAAAAGAAAAAAATCACACACACATACATATATATATATATGCATGTGTGTAGATAGATAGAGAAATACCAAGGGCAAGGTAAAAAATAGCCATAATTTTTGCAAGGAGAATCATGTCAGTTTTTCCCTGCACTTAGGTGGTTTATTTTGGAGCCATTTGTAACAGTAGAATTATATCTGATTTAGAAAGAAAATTAATAAACCTCAGGAGTAAGATGGCAAGTCTATGATTTTCTACTTTAAATTATAGCCAAACGAAGAAGACTTATTGGAGGGGAGAAAAAAAAACAAACAAAAAAACACACTGACAATGAAATAATGATCTTCCCAGTAAATTGATTTATTCTCTTACTCTTTGTGGTAACTCCTTTGACAGCCATTATGGATGGGCCCTGACTTTCAGTGATTGCAGGACCAACTTGAAAAGTCATTTGGACCTTAATGTGATCGATAATTTCTATTTCCCTGTAAAGTTTTTTTTTTTTTTTTTTTTTTTTAAGACTCTCCGAGCTTAATTTGCATTAGAAAAACAGTAAGAAGAGATGATTTATTTCTGCTACTTCTGGAGTTAGGCTGTTGCTCACCCAAATTGTTTGGATTCACAGCTTTTACTCAGCTCTGTTGCAGTTACTGAGAATAATGGACTTTGATGTAGGTCTGGAAAGTTGAGCTAAGAAACAAGGAGATAGTATGTGTTTTTCTTGTTGAAAATTTAAAGGAACTTGATGATCAGATCTGAAGCTTACAAATGTATTTTCATTTGGCTTGTACTTTTTGACAGAGAAATCACGGAAAACCATAAATATCACTACCATGACTTATTTGAAATAGAGGTTTTGACCCTTAGCAGATTTTGCATTGCCACTGCTTTTTTTGCTTTACAGGCTATATACCTGTCCAAACTATAAATGTATTTTATTGGTGCTGACTTAGCTACTCACATGTTCTAGAGAGACATTTGCTATAATAATTTTTCCTCTTCCTGCTGTCTCCAAGGTTTTATGCAATGTTGATGAACTGTTTGATCGAGAGGAGTTTTCAGCAGCTCCTGATTCTGGCTGGCCTGACTGCTTCAACAGTGGTGTATTTGTGTTCCGACCTTCTTTAAAAACCTACAACCTTCTGCTCCAGTTTGCAGAAGAACATGGCAGCTTTGATGGTAAGGGACAAAACATAGGAGGTGATGAGCAAGAAACTAGGTTTGCTCTTGGTCAGCCAGTTCTCCACGGCTTGTGTGCTCTGCAGTGGAGTTTTAAGAAATTATGTCCCACAAAAAATATAAGATGGAGGTTCTTTCTTTGATTGAAGTATTTATCATCCACTGTCTTACTGTGAACTGTGTTTCCCAGAAAAGTGTAGTGTGAAGAAACATGACTTCTGCATCTTGCTCATTAAGTTTTCATTTTCCTGGCTCATTTAAGAGAGAGGGAGAGAAAAAGCCAGTCTTTGCTCCTTTGCTCTGGAAAAAGTCAGCCCTGCTTCCTACTCCCTTGTTCTTATTCTCCAATAGCTTTCCCATTGCAATGAAACTGCTGGAATGTGCCAGCGCATATAGCTGTATCATGCAGTTCAGGCTGTTCCATGAACACCCTAACATTGAGCATGAAGTTCTCAAGTAAATTTCAGTATATGCAAACACAGAAATGCTGTTTTATGATTTTATTCTTCAGGGGGTGATCAAGGCTTGTTGAATAGTTTCTTCAGTAATTGGGCAACAACAGATATTGACAAACACTTACCTTTCATCTATAACTTAAGCAGCAGTGCTGTATACACCTATGTTCCTGCTTTCAATCAGTAAGTAGAAACATTTGTGACTCTAATCTTCTTTGTAATCTTCTGTAGGTTACTAATAGGTTTTTTTTTTTTCTTTTTTCACGTAAAGGAATAATAGCATATTCTGTTGCTCAGAAATTGCAATACTAAAATATGGCCTACTGTGTAGAAATCATGCAATGGAAATTTTAAATGCAATGGGAATCTGCATCTGGACAGACACAGAAACCCAGAGCTGAGTGCAAAAATGACCGTTGACTTAGCAATATTTGGGCTACTACACTGTTTTATACACTGAAGCTTTTCTAAAATTTAAGGTTGTTTTCGCAGTAAAATACTGATTAATTTATGGCTTCAAACACTTCATTCAGAAGAAACTTTCCTGCTAGGAGGCAGGTTGTTTTAAAGATTTAGTGTATCATGAATTTACTCTTCCAGTTTTACAAAACACTGAGTGGAAGGTTAACTTACAGTGATGTATTTATTAGTCATTTTAAATACTGGAATGGTGTCAACCAACATCACTGATCTGCTGTTTGACATGTATTTATTGGTTTATAAACATAGCGTACAAGGAAGCTAGAAATGGGACTGCATGAACCTTTCATTTTGCTTCATGAACTTTTTTTCTAGAAGTAGTAGTTAGAAGGAAATCACAGTGTGACCTTTTATTTTCTGTATTTTCTTTTTTCTAAATGTAATAGCTTAAACTAATGAGACACAAGTATGTTTTAATACATTTTCCTGCTGAATGTGTCACTGTGTCAAAATGTCAAAATTCTCTCACCAGGGAGTAAGCATTTTTCTTCAGCAATGTGTGTGTAAGGTATATACTTGTTTATTTAATTTCTACAGTTTTGGTAGAGATGCCAAAGTTGTTCACTTTTTGGGGTCAACAAAGCCCTGGAACTACAAATACAACCTTGAGACAAGGAAAGTTATGCAGGATGGCACGACATCCGGATCTTTGCATCAGCTGTCATTTCTTGCCCTCTGGTGGAACATCTACAGTGCCAGTATATTGCCTTTGCTAGAAAAAACCCAAAAGGTGGAAGAGTCAGAATCTGAGGAAGTAAAGGTAAGTAATGAGCGGTTAGTGGTAATCTGCTGAAGTCACAGCAACAAAAACTCTGCAAGTTCTGTATTTGTTATGAATTGCAAAAGAAAACGTGATGTTTATTGATGGTTAGTAACAGTAGTGACTGTTGAGGGGTCTAACAGTTTAGAAAGGATATTTAGTATCATCGGGTTTTCAGGTATTTCCTTCATCCCTCCTCTTAAGGAAGAGTTTGTATGGGAATTCACCCTTATAAATTCTGCAAATTAAGATGCAGTTCGGTCAGAGAAGGTGATCATCATGCTATGAAATTAGCATTGTGTCTATTGTGTCTACTATATGAGCTAATCTGATTCAGGCCGTAAAACTGGTCCTTGAAATATAGTGAGGTTTGTTTTCAGAACTGCATTGTAACCCTTTTATGATTTTTTTTTTATTATGGTCACAACAAATAAGTTAGACTTGCAAAAACAATTACATTAGGATATTATATTATCTAACTGTACATCTTAAAGCATTTACTACTTTGTTTACACTTTTCAATGTATCAGAAAGACAATTTGTGTATAAGATGACAATTTTTGTGCAGTGATGAGATGTTCTTGCCTTTGTTTTTTTGCCAGCACACATTCAATGGAGTTGAAATTATTCTAAAAAAGGTCAGTCTTCCTGTGGCCAATTCACTGCAAACGCCTGCACTTCCAGAGCAGACAGATGAAACTTACCCCACAACGTGTTCACCTGAGGAACTCAAAGCAGTATGTTGTGTATTATTATATGTAGTAACAAAATAAATTGATGTACTAAATATATATATGTATAATATATATATATATATATATATATATATGCACATATATATATAAAGTTAATGATACTTCTGATTCAGGAGATTGTCTTCTTCAAATTAACTATATGGCTTTTTTTATTATTTTTTTTTAGCAGTAGAAATGGCCTCAGAAAAATACATTGTCTTTACTCATGCATGCTTGATATATCTGAAGGTTGAAAAAGTTTGTACTGAATTTTGCAAAGAGATTATTTATTGAAAGTTACTAGGTACTAAGAGTGACCTTTTGAATATGAATACTTTGTGAATGAATCTACTGAAACCTAGAAACCTCTATACTACCCATGTGTAGAATTTTTCTTTTCTTTTACAGAAGTGTTATCTCAGAAAATTGCTCCTCTCTTTTTTTCCAAATTTGGACAACATAAGAGTATCATACTAAGAATTCACTTTATAATCACTGCAGAGAACTTCTAGTTCTCTTGTTACTCTTTGTATGTTTGGATATTTCTATAGCACTGACTCTTGTTATTTTATGCAAGAAGTTAATGGAACTTAGTAGCATGATATTTCTACAGAAAGTCATTAAATGTTGTGTGTGCTATATATCAAGGTAGGACTGGGAGAAGATAATGTTTATGGTTGGAATGTCATCTGCTCTTGTAGCTTGTGCATTACTCTTTAGTAAGGTCAAAAGATGGAGAAAGTTTTTACGCTGTTTGTTGCCTCAGCGCTTCAGACTATAATTACTTCATAAAATAAAACTGTACTGTTTCTTTTTTTTTTTTTTTCCTAACATACAAGAAAAATAGCTGAAGAAAAATAGCAAAAATAAACTCCCAACCTTATATCTTAAGAATAATTTATCTGCAAGGGTATTTCATCTTGGGTGCTTGATCCATCTGACATTATTAGGAATGCTCAAAAGAAAATATGGACACATTTTCCAGATATGTGTTTGGGGCAAAAAATAGTTTAAATTAGTTTAAATTAGTTTAAATTTGAACTTCTTTAACTTCTTAATTATAGCACAGTAAGATTGATTTATCAGAAGGTCCTATTAATTAGGTGTGAATAGCCTCATTCTCTTCTCTCTTAAACACCATTGTTACTCATTACAACAAGAAGTGGAATTTTATGGAATTGCCTTTTTTTTTGGTCAAGGAGATTTCAGAATGCAGGCTGCCTGTTCACTTATGTTTTGATAACTAGTAGAAGCAGATACTTTGGGCAAGAGTTTCCAGTCTTTCTATTTTGCCTCTCTCAGAAGTCATTGCTCAGTTTTCATCCTCTGCCATAGGAAAAGCTCATGAGCTGTAGACCAAGCTAGTATCCTAAAGTGAGATTATTTTTCCATTTAAGTTTGACCTTGTAAAAGGTAGGTATCTTGTGCACACTAGCTTTCCAGACAGTATCTGTAGTCACTGGGAAAGACAGGCACTCATGAACCTATTTTAGAATAGGATGAGCTGTCTTCTGGAGGTACTTACCCTAGATCTGTTATAGTAGGAGCTTGGACTTAGTGCTGAAATTGCTTTGTTTTGTATGAATTCTCATGGTAAAAAAAAAAAAAAGTTTGAAAAAAAATTTCCTAATAAAACACCCGTTTCTGTGTTTTAGCAACCCGTATGTGAAGCTGAACAGCACAGTTCTGATGTCCCTCTCTCTCAGCCTGATAGATCTTCAGAACAACATGTGCTTCATCCAACGTTTCAGGAAACCTCAGAGCTGGTACACGTGGCATTGTGCTCTTGCTGATAATTGCATGCATGTCTTTGCTGCCAGCAACATTTTGGGATCATATATTTGTAATGCAATGTATCAATAATTTCTTGACTAATTTAGCTGTGCAACTTCTTAATTGCTTCCAGTACTGGGATATGGTCTCTTCTTGCTTGTTACTCTTTTCAGCTATATAAATGTATACTGCATCAGTCTATACATGTATAAATGCAAAAGTATGTTCTTCCTGCACTAGTCCCCAAGTGATAAGGGCATGGTGTTAATTTTAGGTGTCTAATAACGTAATCAAAGCTTTTTTTCCTCCTTTTCCCCCCGCCCCCCCCCCTTTTTTTTTTAATTACCTGGAATTATTTTTCCATGCAAGTAGAACATGAATATGGTGCAACAGGCATGAGACCTAACCTATTAAGCCTTGCTCTGCAGTCTTGCACTAAACCTGTCTGAAGGCAGAGTGACATCAGTGCTAGGGCTGGAGCCTGTGAAATACAGACCATAGCCATTTTTCTCATGAGGCTTTTTCAAGATTGAGGAACGAAACTGCAGATGAAACTCCAGTTCCATTGCAGTCAGGGGAGTATTGGCCATAGTTAAAATTCTTCTCTATTAAAGACATGATGTTTGCCCTCCTCATGTTCATGACACCCAAGGATGACCATTATGCAGGCTAATGGTAACTGAAGGAATTGTCATGGGATACTGAAGTGTTTACACACATCGTATCAAGTATTATTGTTCCCTTTGTGCATATACAGGGAGGAATTCTAAAGTTCCTCAGAGTGTTTCTTCATGTGTCAGGTCAGGTACAGATCGGGACCCAAGCAGGCCCCCATATGGTAGGATGCAATTGCCTGAGTGTTTAAGGCATCGGGTTATCTGCCGGTATAGGTCTCATGGGCCTTACTGCCCAGACCTGGCAGGTGCCATAGCTATTCCAGGGCTTTTAGGCAGCTGGGGCAATTGATTTGTGCTCATTCAGTTCTATTCTGAAGAATAAAATATTCTGAAAAAATTTTGAGTGTTTCACTTGAAAGGCCGATTTACACATTGTTCTTAACGTGAGATGAGTGATTTTATTTTGACCCTCTTGGAGTCAGACTTTCAGTGGTTGTTTCATTAGACATTGTTACATTGCTGCCTCATTCCCATTAGGATGTCCCTGTTTTACCAGGCTTGTCCCCATAAGGGACAAGGTTGCCCTTTTATTTGGTAGAATAACTAATTACTATTGCATTTGTGAAACTATGGTGGCTTGATGTTGAACGAGGATTCAGAATTTTAGAGTGCCATTGAAAATGAACTAGTTATCAGTCAGATAAAGAGTGTTAGTCAATTTATATGGATAATGTGACTCGTGTGATAAGTAATGCTCATCTCATTGGGGATCAGTTACATGTTTCACGACAAACTGTAGATTCCTGTGTTCATGTGGAGACCTGTTGAAGACAGAACTTGCACAGATACTGTCTTAGACGACTAATATTGACTTTGGAGTAGATATTCCACTCCAGACAGACCCTATCTGTGACAATCTTGTTGCATCTGTTGCCAAGTGTGCCAAGCTGTGAGTTAGGATGAGTAAAATAAATGTTTGATTTGTGTAAAGATCCTAAGTAGTAAATGTGGGAAAAATATGAAAATAAGAAAGAATGCTTGAATATTCTTCATTTGTTTCTTTGATTCAATTATTTATTTTAAATTAGAACTATAACAAGCAGCAGTGTAAGTTTAACTTCATAATGAAATGAAATCAACCAAATGATTGTTTTCCTCCCTGTTTTTCCCACAGAGGGAAGTTACATACACTGTTTCAGAGCTGTCTATTAACCTTAAACCAGAAGAACCAAGTGCAGAAGATGAACGGAGAAAATGGGAAGAAGGGCGAATGGACTATATGGGGAAAGATGCTTTTGAACATATCAAAAAAAAGTTGGATGCATTTTTATATTAAGATGAAATGTACTATAAACACCATTATCATGTCTCCTGTATAAATGCAGTCCTTGGATATTTGGCTTTCTTCATAGTTTATTTGACACTAAGGTTAGAAGTAGATATGAGTCATCATTTGTTCTGAGAGAAGGTAAAGAGATGCAGACTGTTTTTTAACTGTTTTGTGTGCCTCAAACTTATTGTTCTCCAGTAGTGCCTACCAAACTATAATGCAGAAGTGATATCCTCTGGTCTCATATATGAAGGTCTCATATTTGTCATTCTCCCCATCTCTTCCGTCTGTGTTCTTTAGTAATCGTCATGACCACTCAGAAGATGCTACCAAAACTTTAAGTTTTGTTTGTTTGTTTCTTTGTATTCTGGAACCAAGTTAACACATTCCAGGGCAAACATGATGTGGACTTTCATGTGAGAGAAAAGTGGGTGAGGGCATTATAACAGTCAGGGCCAAAACTTGTTCATTTAAGTATAATTAGAGCTTGGGGAAAAAGAGGACTTTCTGTCTCTGATCACTAGTGGATATTCTCCCTGTTTCATATGGAAGCTGGTCAGGCACGAGGACAATTAAGAGTGGTCTAAAATTCTTAAAATAGGTAGTGTATGTCAACCTTTTATATCATTGCTACAGGATATTGTTGGTTTGTATACGTTAGCTCTAGTTCCATGTTTGGAGTGGCATAGTCAGAGGCAGAAATGCTGTCACTGTGGTGGAAAAGTTCTGGTGCTTTGTGTTTTACAGTGCTCCAGACTGCAGTGTGTAAAGGGGCTCCTCTCATTTAGCAGAGCGGCACCATATTGCAGGCAGGTAGAGTGTGACTGCAAGCACAGTTGGTACTTGTTTCAGTAAACAGGCCCTTGAAGGGATCTTCTGAAGAACAGTGCTGGTTGGGAACTAGTATGTTGGTGAGTGTAGTTTGAGAAAAATCTACAGATTGGTTGCCATTATATTAATTATATATATATAAAGGATTGCACTGTGAATTTGGGTATTTAGATTTGCCTAATCTCATCAAATTTAAAAAAAAACAAGCGAAAAAAAGTGCTTTAAGAAAGGTCTAGCAGATGATTAATCTCATGTTGCCCACTGATCATAAGTGGACCCTTGATAATTCACTTTTTCTGGGAAGCAGAGCTTTCCCCCGTCCCGTGTTTGTAAGACATATGCAGTCCTATGCGGAGACTGCGCTGTGCAGCTGCAGCATCCTCGTGTGCATGTGGCAGTGGGTCTGAGCCAATTACCTCTGTCTCTTCCTGAAATCATTTGTGCTCTTCTGGAAAAATTCTTATTTTTTGTAAGAAGTGTTGTTAATATAATTCACACGGCTTGAAGACTGTTCTTCAGTCAGCAGTATGAACTAACGCTTCATGCACCTGTACTTTTTATGCTAATTACTGGTTTTAACTAGGCATGTTAATTAGATTAGGAGAGAAAATTACTGACTTGAGATCATTAACTGCAAGGTTTAGAATAGGCATGCTGTTGTGAAATACTTAAGTGGAAGGAGCAGTCATGGAACACATTTGAAACTACCAAGATGTGAAATTATATTGTTTGTGAAATGTGAAGTGTTTTGCAAAGGAATACAGTAAGATTAATGATTAGCAAGTATTTTCACCAAAGTTATTTGTGCTCATATATATCTCTGGAATTATTTTATTTCCTTGAAGTCATGGAAATAATGTAGAAATGGAAAGGACATATAGAGAAAGTGGTGTGCCCATCAGATGATGCAGGGTGACAGATTTTGTTTTGCTGTGCCAGGGAGTAGTATTCTTGATTGACTGGTTACTTTCCAATTTTACCAAATTGCATTTGTGACAATAGCACTGCCAGATGAGCAGAATTAAAAGGTGTGAGTTATGAATGTTTGTAGCAATAATTGTAAGCTTTAGAATATATTTTGAATTAGAACGGCACTCGTTCTGGTTTGGTTTATGGAAAAGCGTAGCAGTGGTTTCAAGACCCAACCAAGTTTGTGTGCAGTAGGTTTTTGCATGAAGAAGGCCTTTGAAATAGCCAAGCATGGTCTCCCAGGGGATTCCAGCACAACACTGGTGTCACTGGATAGTGAGAAGGGAGAATCCTTTCAATCCTTTCAAACAAATCCTCCAGCTGCAAGCGCAGGGCTTTGGGCAGCAGTGTTTGGTTCTGGCAGACCTTTTTTGGAGTCATCTTGGGGCCACAAGCTGCTTTGGGGAGGGTATTTTGGGCAGCATGTAGCTGTGAAGCCAGAAATTGTTTACAAGGACAACTTCCACAGCGATTTTTTTCCCCATTAAATTATGGTGTAGTCCCAGGTATTTTTAGTGTAAAGAAAGTTAAGAAATTTCAGAGGTGCAGCTCCTCCGTGCATAAGGCTGCGTAAACTTCAGCAGGCTGGAAGGTCCTGTGGGGCCATCCCCTTGTCTCTGTGCTGTCAGGTGCTGTGGGACAGAAAGCTGCAGGGGCAGAATGAGTTTCACAGACCCATATTGCAAACCCAGTTGTATGGAGGTGTGTTGCCACTGCTTAAGACCTCACAATATGAGAAAACCAGAAGGATTTTGAAAGGCCAAATGCCAAGCTGCTTGTGTGTGTGTGGGGCAGACTTCTGACTTTTCCTATAAAGAGGTTGTGTTTCAATGGAAACCTGCTGATTCTCCCTTCTTCTGTTGTGTTCCTAAAAGAGTTACTTCCAGCTACTTAGAGGGTAATTTTATTTGCAATACCACATCTTGTGGGGTGCTGCTTGTGTATAAACAGGACATAGCGTGGGTGTGCCACAAAGAAAATTCTTTAAAATTTTAGACGAGTGGGTTAGTGCAATTTCCTAGTCTACAGGAAAAGAAGACTTCTGTTCTTCGAGTAGCTCTTTGCTTGCTGCCTGCTGTCATGTGGTGATGGCCTTTCCAGTTGGATGTTCTTGGGAAAGCAGAAGAGTTTTCTTTGTCTCTCCAGTTTAGTCAGCACATATTAATTATCTTTTGTATGGCTGGGATTTGAAGAAAAAAAAAAAACTTCAGTTATTTTTCTACATTGACTTTTGTGCTGGGAATTTATACATTTTCATGATTCTAAAAATGTATGCTTGGTCTACAGAAACAAGTCTGCAGCGTGTCTGCTTGTTCCTTAATGCATCTGAACTTGTTTTGCAAAGCTAAACTGTTTCCATTCATATGACTTTGATAATAAGATGAGTCTGTTTTTCTAACTTACATCTCTAATAAATTTCACCTTTCTGTGAGAGTATTTAGATCTGTTTATTAAAGATAATGATTTATATATTTGTTCCCTATTGTCAGTTTTTTTTAACATTTTATTTTTTTAATTAGCCTGGTAAGTGAAATAAAAGGCACAGAAATAATTATTAAATATCATAAAAATACTGTTCAATTAATAATAGTAATTGAAATATTCTGCATTTTTAATGTTTTGACTGCAAAATGTTTTAGGTGAAATTTTGTCCTAATATGGACATCCTGATATGGCTGGCTCATAAATAAGTTTTCAGTGCTGACAGTTAAGAAAAGGTGACACTTGAGCAATATCTTCTGTCTTGGAATAAACTTTCAATAGATTATAACAACAGTATATCGTAGATACAGCAAAGCTGGTTTAAAAAATTACCATGTTATATAATTAAAAAAAATTGCTAATTGCAAAAAGACACATTGTGGCATATTATGAATATGGGAGGTGGGAGATACACAGGAAAAAATACTGTATAGTAAAGCAGCAAGAAACTAGTTTTTAAAATATCTTGGATTAAAATAAATATTTTAAGGCAACATTATACTAAATATATTTTTTAAAATCCAGTTTTATTCAGGTCAACTTACTGAATCAGTTTAGAAATTTGTTTATGTATATGCGTGTGTCTTTGTAGAAGCTTCCAGACTGCCTTTGAGCTAAAGCTTTTGATTTTGATTCCTCAAAATGCCAGGTAATAAAGGAGACCTTCCCAGCTCCCCGTTTTTTGGGGATGGGGGAGCAGTTGTGTAAATGCTGTCAATTTAGAGGCAATCCCCAGGAAAATCCAGGTTGGATAAGTTTTGAGCTCAAACTTCTTTTCTCATATCTTCGATCTGTTACCTGATTATTTTGCTTGCCCAAAAGATGGGACGCTGTGGTCTGTGCACAGGCGTTCCAATAGGTCCCAGAAAAGAGCCAAGGGACGTGTTGCTTCGTTGAGTCAGTGTCATATTCAGCTTCTAAATGTCATTTAGTAATGATCAAAGCATTCAGCTGGGCATGAGCTTCCTAAGACACGAATGTCAAATGCTTACGCAATTCAGCCACAGCTCTTTCAATAGAAACAAACTTCATTTTTTAGAGGGTGTTGCTTTCCTCTTTATGCTGTGGCTATTTAACTACGTGTGGGCACATTCAACTACAGTTAAAACTGGCTTAGAGATCTGCCAGTTGCTTCATGCTTTTTTGCCAGAGCATTTTCTGTGGTGGTCGGTTTTGCCCACAAAGGGGAGAAACAAGGGAGTGAGGGAAAAGGAGGAAGAATTGTATCATCTAGCCTTTTATCTTGGTAATTTTTTTGAAAAGTTTGTTATAGATGATTTCTGAAGCAAGCCAAGGAAAATGATTTAAGAGCAGTTTTCTTTTGTTCAAATGCAGGCAATTTTTGTAATAGCTTTTATGTGTTATTTACTTTGTGCAAAAGGGTGTACCCAGGACAACTCTAAAGTGCAGAGTGAGATTCACTTAGTTTATGGAAAATAGGCATTCCTGGGCAATCACCATCACTGGCAGTGCACAGGCTGTGGGTAACGTGCTTGAAGAGGAGGCAATGAGCAACCACCCATGACAGGGATTTACATGAAACTTAGGCAAAGCAGTTCACCTGCTTTTCCTGCATGCCACTGTCTCTTCAAAAGCTAACAATCTCGTGAATTTAAAAATTCAATAAAAAAAAAAACAGGTTTAGCTGGTGAACAGAACTTAGGACTGAAAATATTCCTAATAGTTTGCTTGGGTTTGTTTTTTTCGGGAAGAGGACGTTATGTTTTGCAATGAAATTGCCCTATTTGGAAGTTCCCATTGCTTCAATCACCTGGTCAGCTGCGGATTTCCTGTCCGTGAAAACCAGAGCCCTTCACAAAATCACAGAATGGTTGAGGTTGGAAGAGACCTCTAGAGATCTAGTCCAACCCCCTGCTCCAGCAGGGACACCCAGAGCACGGGGCACAGGGTGGCATCCAGGCGGGTTT
>JAUBNY010000172.1:1302527-1313367 GCA_032275445.1 Crypturellus soui | reverse complement strand
GGAACTTGGTAAGTGATGCCTGGGCACCACCTGTGCTCCCAAGCCTTGGGTGCTGGCCCCAAGGTTAAAGTGGCAGTGTGAGTA
The DNA here is from genome assembly GCA_032275445.1 of Crypturellus soui. NCBI lineage: Eukaryota > Metazoa > Chordata > Aves > Tinamiformes > Tinamidae > Crypturellus > Crypturellus soui. The sequence goes on along the minus strand of JAUBNY010000172.1, from coordinate 1,313,283 downwards.
AATTTTGGTATTGCAACCTTGACATGTATTTATGTGCAACCTTGGCATATTTTTATCTGCCATCATGATAGACAGAATAATGGTGGAGAACTTTTCAAATATTTGTGTGCATAAATGAATGTAGGCAAACAAAAAATTCTGTTTTGAAGTACAAATGGTTTTTGTGGTCTTAAGTATTCAATGGGTATTTGAAAAACAAGTAGATTCTTGGCTTGAAAATATTAATCAGGGTATCAGAAAATATTATAAAGAAGAAGGAAGTGGTATGAGAAAGCTCCCTCAATTAACACTTTTGACATAAGAAGGATTCCCCACTGAGCTGCCTAAGATGATCTCACAGAAGGTCAGCACGTGCAGTACTCTTCAAACAGACAGCTTAGTGTCAGTGTCACAACAGCTAAATCTGAACAGCTGGAGATGGCAGAATGCCCTATGATTTTGTATCTGTTATTTAATTGCGGTAACTCAGTGTTTCTTCTCTCACTTCACAGACAGGAAAAACAAAATAGAAATTAGAGAGGCTCATTCAAGCCTCTAAAGGATGGGAAGATGGATAGGTATAGCCTAATCTCATTGGCTTCTGCATATCTCCAGTTATGCAGAAAGAAAAATAGTTGAATGCAGCCTCACCACTAATTTGTCATCTTTAATCATATTCTCACATCATTCAGTCACAGAAGGGGCAATTTATCTCAATTAACTTTAAGTTCATACAAGGAAGATTTTTATATCTGATCTGGTCAGCCTCAGCTTCCTTCATAGCCAGAGGAGAGATTGAGGCACTTTTAGGGGTGACTGATGTCTTCATTAGGAAGTGGTGAATCACATCCTATAAACATCTATTTCCTTCCAGTGTCAATGGAGCGATGTGTTTAGATGCAGACACTTGTGTTTTGTTATATACATGCCATACCTTTCTCCATGGTGGGGCAGGAATTAGGACACAACTACCAGTGTAGCTCATTCTCAATTCTACCTTAATGGAGCACCTTCATCACCGACACCAACATCAGCAATGATTCAGCATCAGCAGAAAGTGCTGCTTCAAAGCAAACGGAAGTATTATAGCTGCTGAACTATAGCTGAAGTATTATAGCTGCTGAACTATAGCTGAAAAACTCAAAAAAAATAACACAGGACTGTTGAAAATAAACAAACTGCTGCTTAAAATAAAGACCCTATGTGTGCTGTTCTTTTTTATTTTTTTTTCTAGTCATACCCTAAAACTGATATCATATACTTTCAGAGCAAAAGCAATAGATACACTACAACAATATGGATCTTCTCCATGCTACCCATAAAGTGAAATCCTTCATCTCCGGCAAACCAGGCTAGCTAAAACCCCAGCCCTTCTGCATCTTGCAGTAGAGCTAAGACATTGAGGCTATAAACTTACCCCAAATATATATGTTTTTAACTGTTGCTGTGTTGGAAGTTAGAGGCTATTACATCATCCCCTCTGATGTGCAGGAAAGATAACGTTTATACTCACTGTCCTTTTGGTGCCAGCGCACTGCATGCAAAAACACACCACAGTAGTGGAACATGAACTCGTGCTCTGAGTGCTGAGCTGCGCCTTGCAGTAAAGGCAGCAAGGAGCGTCCATCAATGACCCTGGTGGAGAGAATGGAAGTCACCCACCTGATTTAAGAATTTCAGTTTGCAGTCAGAGTGTGAGCAGCACTCGCCCTAAACGCCTGCGGCATTTGGATTTCAAGCGCCATTTGTAACACAAGCTGCTATTTAGCTAATTTACCCTGGGACTTTTAATTGTGCGGATGGGCGGAGACAAGTGATTAGTAGTGCTAGCAGTTCGTGCATTTACAGCAGTACACACATCCTGGAGAGATAAGTTATCATTACTGTAATTTTCCTGGGAGTAAATATATGATAACCACAGAGAAGGCAAGGTTCCCTTTCAAGCCCTTTCAAACTTGTCTCCCTGAGATCACTGATAGCTCTGTGAGCTCAGGCCTTATAAAAATTATTCCACTTTCTTAGTGATTAACTGCAGCTTTAGTTACCCAACACAGGGACTTTTGTGCCTTTTGCTCATAACTCGAACAGGCCCTTTCTCTCACTTGCTCATCAGAGGAGTCTAAGATGCTCAGAATTGCTTGCTACCGAGGAACCTGCTTCTCCCCTACTGACGTCCAAAGACAGGCCATGTTTTTTTTGGCCCTTCCCTATGTGCAGCTTCCTTGTCTTAGAAAGGACATAGCCTATTTAACAAGACCCAACAGCCTTTGTGGATTTTCCATGGAAAATAAAATTAAAAGTTCTTAAAAAAAAGGTGGACTTGGAAAATGATTCCATCCTGAAAATCCAGACATGCAGTGATCTCAGTGATTAGAAAGCTGGCTTCAGATAAATGACACTTATAAAACACATTGTTTTTCTTAACCTTTTCCACACAAGATGGGGAAAGCCAAGCAGAAAGGAAACTAGAGAACTATCTGGTTTAGAAACAAGCAAAATTCGACCTGTGGATGTTAGGCTGCATGGTATTCGCTCTAAATCAAGAAAGTGGAGCAAATCCAGTTTAAGAAGTAACTTTTGCACCTGTCCTGAGGCACTGCCCCTCCAGCCAGCTGAATCACGGTCGGGAAAATGTCCATAAGGCTTGTAGGTTCATCGATAGCTATGTCTGCAGGCACCACTCCTGGCCATCTAATTATTCCTGGTACACGGATTCCTCCTTCCCAGCCTCCCATTCCTTTTCCACCTGTTATGAGAGGAGAAAATAACAGAAATACTGAGAGAGCTGAAAATGAAAGATATTATACGTGCATAGTAATTGCCTAATAAAGGATTTTAAGCCTTTCAGCATATTCAAATACTTCTAATGAAAGCACCCTAAATCCTGGAGAGCAGGGAACAGAACGACCACAGTGCAAACTCAGTTCTTTATGAATCAGTATTATTGGTCTCTTTATGTTGCTTTCTTCAGTGACACACATGGCAGCCCATCATTAAGCAGCACTTCTGGCACAATAGCACCCTCTGAGAAGACTTTCTGACCCATACAATTTTATGTCATGTGTTAAAGTAACCTCTCTCCTGACTAAGAACAGAAGAGGAAAAAAAAGAAAAAAAAGGTCTATTATTAACAAAAAGAAAATCTAACTCAGTGTCAGTGGAAGACACTACAGTCCCACCTGGGACTCCTGGGAAGGGAGGCTTAACACGGCAAGCCTGACTGTGAGGAAGTTCAAAATTAGAGGTAGCGGGGACATTAAAAATGATTTGCAGACCTGGAGTGCAGTGAAGGAGTTTAGGCTAATGGTTAATGGATCTCCAGAAGTTTATAATCCCAGAAATGTGCTGAGGTGATTCAAAAACAAGGAGTGAAGAATGCACAAAGTAAATGAGAAAGCTCTTTGAATCATTTGCAGTGATGAAGACCTTCCATTTCAGTTTCTGCTGAAATAATTCTGAGTTAATCTTTCTTAGTCTTTCTTTCTTGGTTTCCTTTGCATTCCTCTAATCTTCTCCTAAATTCAGCCCAGCCTGCACTGGCTCTCTTACAGCTTGAAATATTCACCGTTTTAAATATTATTTCAGAATGAGAATCATTCATTTATTATTAATATATATAATACTAATGTCAAGGATGAGATATTAATGCAGCAATGCAATTAACGGCTGAGAGGTAAGGTTCCCAGGCCTTGCTGCAAAAGGCTGACAGGGTGGCAAGGTGGATTATAAAGCAAGCCTAACCACTTGGGCAATAACCTTTGTACTATGTATGATAAAGGTTACTGTCTCGTGGGTATTATTCTGTAGTAAATGTTCTCATTACCCATATGCATGGCTTACCATTTTTGTTTATTTTTGTTGACTGTTAACAATACTATCTTGTAGCAGTGAGTTCTATGGATATTTAGGAAATAAAATATGTTTTATAATCAATTTTCAGTTCATTGCCTTTTAGTTTAGACTCGTAATTCTGTCTAAAGAGAAAAGTGTTCTGTGGCTGTGACTAGATAAATGGGAATGCCTTACTGTTATTTATTTCTAAGATGGTATTATATCTCCTTGCTTTCCTTCCTTAGGCATAATTTCATCATAGTCCTGTCATACTGAAATCTCTATCTAATCAAATTTCCTTATCTGGACACTCCTGTTACTGTTATACTTGTAGCATAGTAGAAGTGAATACCCCTAGAATCTGAGCTGTACAAATGAACCTAATAGCCTTTTTGGTCTTTCTTGTCTGGAAACTTCATCTCTGGAACTGAAGGTTAATCTGACATTTAGAACTGTTAGTGGGTGAGATCCAGGGAATCCTAAGCTGCGTCAAACATTGCTTGTGTGGCTCATCAAGGAGCAGCACTAGGCAGAGAAGCAGCCTTTTGACAGTGAGCATGGTCAAAGCACCTGAATCTTCTTCTGTAGGGAAATAAATGTTGGGAACTGATCTCAGACTTCATTGTGGCTTAAGTGCCAAGCTGCCTGAGATGTCACAGTGGCTATGCTGGGCATGGGAGTCTGGAGGATTTTCTCATGAACCTAGGCAGGTAAAGGGATAGATTCAGAGGCTCTCCATCAAGCTTCAGGAATCTCATCAAATGAGGAGCAATAAAAATTGCATAGGTTTAGTCTCCAGCCTGTGATGTGTTGCTGTACACTTTCATGCAAATGTAGCACTCTGAATTTACTGTGTGCACTGAAGTGCAGAGAAGGGTGAAATGAGTTCATCCAAAGGGGATGGAGCAAAGGGATAGATGCCAACCAGCTTTATAGTCTGTGGTGTCTCTTCCTTGTTCTTCCATGAGGAAGACTAGACCAGCTTAATTGTCTAATGTGTAACAAAGAACATGTAGAATGCCAGCAGAAGAGAGCTAAACCATTTAATAGTGAGAGAATTGGCAGAGAATGTCAACGTGGTTGACAGTGACCAGTAAAAGCTAAAGATAGCAAAGAGGAAAACAGCCAAATTAAAACAGTGAACTTCAGGAAGGCAGACTTCAACAAAGCTAAACAACTAACACATTAGACCTTCTAGGGCACTCTCTTTTTTGAGAAAAAGACCCCATTTAAAGCCCCTAAAATGAGAGGTAACTAGTGATAGGAAATAGAATTTAAAATTAACATGAGGAAGAATTAAGAATGTCTAGTTCTATTCAGTGGGGAAGCAAAGACAGGAAAGAAAGCAGAAATGTTTAATGATATTTCCACACAAGCCTTTGATATAAAGATGATATAAAGATGAACCAGGTAATCAGCAAAGTCAACACTATTGGCTTTTGGGTAAGATGTCAGCTTTGACTAATGGCAGACTGGTATAATAAAACATAATATAGAATGAAATAGATGTTTTCAAATGCCCTCAATCTGGTGAATATTTGCAGCATTTATAGCATTATCTGATTGAATTGAAGATTAGCTAGAGGTTATGTTTGAAAAATTATGTAAGATACCTAAAGTATTAGACTAGAAAAAGGCAAGCAGTGATGTCATATCTTGGAAAAAAAAAGAATAATAGATAGACTCCTTGAATAAATTCTGCTATGAATAACAGCATTATTTTTAAGCACCTAGAAGGAAATAAGCATGAGTAACAGTTCTGTTAAGACTAAAACATGTCAAGTAAACATAATCATTGATTGTAACTGTTAAAACAACATATCATACAGAATGAGGGGAAGAAAGAGCTGTCAGAGATCTTCATTTTCATATAATTGTCAATATACTCATAAGCAAATTATAGAAACCTAGTCTAGATGAAACACCTGTGTGATAGATGAGAAACTTAAAAACATTATCAAGGAAGTAGTTATCAGTGACCATAATCACTGCCAGTGATGACAAGAATAATTCTCCACAATGAAAAGAAGAGGATGTTTGAAGTAAGACTCCAAATGGTGAAGTGAAACTTCAGTCTTGGATCTGGCTTGGGTCTGGCTTGGATCTGATACTACATTTCAAGTCTTGGAATAAATAGCCTGCTTACTGCTTACTGTAATTGTAGACAATGTTGGGCTAGAAAGGATTACTCGTGCACTGGACTCTAAAGAAGAATGAAGGAGAAGAAAGTAACAGTCTAAAAACAAATGATTGGCCCTGAAACAACAGAAGTATTGCATGGAAGAAATAATTGGTTATCTATAGGACTGGTGAGTAGGGCAAGATTTGCTGCAGTTTAAGGAGATCGAGGCTAAATATAGGAAAAATATTCTAGGAGCATAGACAATAAAAAGCGATATAGTTGGGGAATTACTGGAGGTCCATTAAAATTAAACAATGTAGCTGTCAGGAATAGTTTGGTCTAGCCTGGTCTAGACTTGGTCTAGCCATACAATACAAGATTGTTATGTCAGCATATATCTTTATGAATGCAGCCTATCTGGACATATTTTATATTAGTTTATTTTTAACAAAAGACTTACCTTTATAGATCCCATTCCATCCACCTAGCTGAGAATTTCCACTGCGAGCTTCCAAGGCTCCTCCATGATCAGATGCAAAATAAATGAATGTGGTATTCTTCAAGCCTTTTTTGCTGATAACATCCAGAAGCCTTCCTAAAGACACAGTAGAACACTGTAATTATGTCCTGCTTTTTTAGGTCTTGAAAACAGTCTTTCCATTGACTGGAATAGGAAGATATAGACAGAAGGTCCTCTTCTATTTTTCTTTTATGAGCTATTATGAACAATACAGATAAAAATTATGCGTTGTGGGAATAATAAGGGCCCAATGGAAAGAGCTAAAGGTGATCCAAATTTGCTTGTGCAGTCTAACTCCCCCCCCCAAATTAAAATTGACTAGAAATTAGCTGATTTAATGATCCTTTATTCATGATGCTGTAAATGCTGTTTATGCTGTAAATTCTTGGAGCTATCTGCACTGTGTAGGCCCAAGCATCTCAGAAGTGCTTAAATTAGAAATAATAATGCTGTCTAGATTCTGAATTGTAGAAGGTTTCTTTCTCTGTTCTCACCATGAACTAAACAGGGACTTAGTTCGCATTGCATACTATGAAATAAAATATTCTCCTGTGGTAAGAACTAGAGACTGCAATTCAAACCCAACTTCATAATGTTTTTGGTACTATTAACAGCACAAGTTTTATGATTTATTCTTTGATTAAAAACAAGGACAAACCAATGTCTAATGCAAGTCATTAGCAACACCAGGTATAACTTGAAACTAGATGCTGGTAATGTTTTTTAACAGAAAGGAGGTGATGAAATGTCAAACTTGATCTGATAATATGATAAAGCTAAAGCACATACTGGATTACTTGACTGCATTTATCAGTCTTCTGAATTTATCAAAATGCAGCACAGAACTGTGTTAATTGAAAAAGAGAAAGACAGAACAACTCTCTCAAGAAAAAGTTGCACTTTCATTTTAAGAAATAAGAAAGATAGTAATGGAATGGCCATCTTTGGAATTGGATATATATCCAAGGCAAGTTCACTGATTTTTGTCATGTATGAATAGAGACTTCTGTAAGCACTTCTTTAATCTCTTTTCCATATTCAAATAAAGGAAGGATTTTACCAGAGAAGGCCACTCACCCACCATCCAGTCCATCTCCTCAACATTATCTCCATATAAGCCATGTTTGCTTCTTCCCAAAAACTTCTCTGTGGTAATAAGAGGAGTGTGAACATGTAAGAGTGAAACAAAGAGAAGAAATGGTCTATGCTTGTTTCTGAAATCAAAGAAAATAACAGTAGTCATTTCTCTGCAAACTGTTACTGTTACAAATTATAGAAAACTCCTCAAAATGACAGCAGTGACATAGTCATGATTGGTAGCTGTATATAAAAGGAAATTTTCAGATTTTACCATCTTTGCATTTTTTCAGAGTTTGGAAGAAAGAAGGAGTTAAAGATTTGGGTTCTCTCTTGAGATCAAACTGACATATATATTTTTCTGGTTCTAAATTAGAATTCTGAAGGTTCTAAAATAGAATTAAATGTTAAATTTGGAAGTCCTTAGCCAAAAGACTGTTACATTGTCAGAGACAAGGAGAAGAGGATTAATTTGCTTGAACCTAAACATGGGTCTCACTAAATGTCTGAGACATCCTCATGGCATTGTCAGATATAACACTGCACCTACAAGGGAAACAGCGTTTCAAGGATGGCAGCTAGAAGCCCTGCAGGATATCCCAGGACATCTGAAATCATCTCTTCAAAGTTTTACAGAAAATAGATTTTTCTCTAACATCCAATTTTACATAGGAAATAAAGTCTTACAGAAATGGTATATAATCCCTAACTGAGATATGCCCGCATCTGACAAAGATTTGAACTGAGAATTAAATACTTAGTTTAAGTCTAATTGAAGTTATTAATGTTTGTGTAAAGGAAGAAGGTATCTGGAAAAAGGCAAGACAGAACAAAACTCAGTATCACTCTCCTGCTTGTAAAATATTAACAAGCAACAATTCATGTGACAATTTGTTCATCAAGCCAAGATTATTTTTGTGTGTCTATTGCCAGAAGACTCAGACCTTGGCCAGGACCCCCTTGTGCTACGTAACAATTCCTGAAGAGACCAAAATCATCTTCCCTTCCTGAGTTGCTGACAAACTGCATGTGGGACAGAAGACAGCAGTTGGATGCTGACAGCTAGAGGGACATGTCAAAACAGGCAAACTGATGCTGGCCAACATGAGGGATAGCTAGTTCACCATGCCACTTGCCACTCTAGTGCTGTATGACACAGCAATAATATTGCTTAAAAAATAATGAAAAACTAGTATGATTTTTGTTGTTTACCTTTCAATGAATGAAATTGCCTCCTTGAGTATATTAGAAGTGATTTTTTCTAGCTTCATTGGTTGTTCAGTGATCTCATGGTTTCTCATCAGGATACAGTTCCAGTATTTGGTGAATCCATAGCTGGAGAACCAGGAAATGAAATATAGGAAACCACAGATGGCCAGACACATGATTATTTTCCATTTTATTGAGAATAAGTTGGTGAGTTTTCCAATCAGAAGTGTAAGCACTGCAAAGACAATTATTTGTGTGTACAGCCAGTAGGTATCTTGCAAAGACTTGGCCAGCTCAGGCTCCTCCGTGCCTTGGCACTCATTCAGAAGGGTAGAAGGCATGCCATAAAAATAATCAAAGCCGTGATTTAACGGATGGTGGCAATGATCGTAGCGGGATTCGCAGTTCACACCCAGATGCCACTTCCCTGAAAATATAAAAGAAAGACACTAGCTCTAAAGGCATTCCTGCTGGGTGATCCTGCCTGTAACTGTAACACTTCCCACTGCGGAAGGAGCAGATGGCAAGTGGGAACAGGCTCACAGGTAGCAATCAATCACACATGCTGATGTTGTCTGACCACTACAGCTGGCTTTTCTCACCTGTCTCAATTTAAAAGGAAATTCCCCATAGGGTAATGTCCCAGCTCCGAGGCCTTCCTGAAGGAGATGACCTAGCCTTCCATTAATGGTGGGGGGTAGGAGAGGATAGAGCAGGGGAATCTTGTGTGCAAAAGACGCAGCTAAGCACAAAAATATTAGCTAATTTACACACCGGTTCAATGCAGCCTTCACACTCAGGAAGAAGTTTCAGCTAGAAGGTGTACACATTGCTTTATATGTCTATCTTAAAATAAGTTACAAAACTAGGCCATTCTAATTAGCCAGTAGAACTGGAGTCATCAAGTAATATACTGATAATGAACCTTAATTAAACCATATTATAGAGCAATGTAATTATCTTGACACCGAAGTACAATCTGCAACCATGGGCTTAGGGGCTATTAGTCGGGCAAGTGACTTCTGAAGGCTGCTAGCCACATCCGTGCTTGCATATATGGTATTTTACAGCATCAGCTAAAATAGGCCGTCATGAGCAAGTTCTCCCCTTTGCACGGGCTTTTGTGAAGCCAGTGCATCACTAAGACTCACTTTAATCCATAATTTAAGAACTAAATTACACCTAACTGCAGGGGACCCCAGCAGAGGGTGAAATTCACAGTAATTATAATTAAGTACCTAACACCTTTGACAACATGGAGTTTAAAAATGAGAGGTGCTTGAAAGACACATCCTTTAATTGCTATTCAGGCAGAATTAGCAAAGAGTTAGCACAAATTTTCTTTCTCCTGTATGGGTTCTGATCTCAGATCCATGAAAGTGAATGGGACTCCTTTGGCTTTTTTGTCTAGCCTAGCTGAGTTGCTTTTTGTGGATAATGAAAGGTCTTTTAGAGTCTTAACTGTGATAATAAGCAGGATGCAGAAGTACAGAAGATCCAGCTATCAGAAGCAATTAAGACTACCAGCTGGCAGACTTTTTTCTGCTTTAACAGATCAGGTAGTATCTCTGTGGTTTTTTTCTTTCTTGAAGCAGTCTGTACTAAGTAAATAAGTTTTTTTTTTTTTTTAAATGCTAGCAATGTATGTCTATATATTCAATAATGTCTTCATTTTGGGTTTATCACATATGCTGCCAAGACAGCGGACTTGGATGAGATTCTCAAAACCTTGTTTTTGAAACTTGTGCAGACAAGAAATTCAGCTTAGTTGATCCTAGACATATCAACAAAAAAAAGTGATTTTGGAAAGAGCCTGATCTGAATAACAAGCAATGAAAAGGTGGCAAATTGCTACGTCTCATACCTACGAGTGCTGTTGAATAACCTTGCTGGTGCAGTATTCTGGCAAAAGTGGTTTCGTTCGTCGGGAGCCCACCAGAACACCCACTCCAAAAGAGAATACGCCGTTCGGTGCTGGATGCCATCCCTAGAGAGGAGTAATAGCACATAAATAATTC
>JAUBNY010000172.1:1284163-1296619 GCA_032275445.1 Crypturellus soui | reverse complement strand
TCCTAAAAGATACCTGGGTCTTAATACCTTTAATTGTGGCATCACAGAATCACAGAACGGTTAAGGTTGGAAGGGACCTCTAGAGATCTAGTCCGACCCTCCTCCTCAAGCAGGGACACCTAGAGCATACAGCCCATTTTAGACCAATTTTTGTTAGTTGTACTACTGGAGAACTGCAAGTTTTTATTATTTTGTTATTTTATTTTTGAAAATTTAGTTTCATGTTCTTTTTTCCTTCATTTTGCTATCTACAGCAGCCTGACAGGTTAGTATTTTTTTCTCACTTTTTCCCCCTTACAACCTTCTGAATAAATAATAGACTGAAAACACTATCTGCTGACTTTGGAAATGTGAAATCAAACTACATGCTGAAAATTAGTGCTGTCTGATTTACTGAAACCATTTTAGGAACCATTTAATAAGAGTAGTCTCTTACTGAAGGGCTAGAAGAAATACCAAACCCATAAAAAAGAAAAAACAAAACATTTAAATGTGCATATTCACCTATTTCTTTCAGGCACTGATTCGTTCTGAGAGTGGAGCTCTCACTGACATGGATATGAGAGCATGGCAAACGTGGTTCAGGGCCCTAGAGCTGGCTCAGCTTCCTTATCTCTTAAATGAAAAAACAAACAAAAAAGCATAAAAGCGAACAAACACCTGCCTCTAGAAATCAGCACAGTTACAGATATCTAAGGAAACATCAGGCTGTAATTCCCTAAGGCAGCAAGACGCAGGAAGCCGTCATCATAATAGAGACCAACTCCTTTTTAGCAACATGGAAAACAAACCCTCCTCTCGATTATCTTCTTGCACCCAAATTCCTCTCGCTCCTTGGTCTGCTTCGCAGCACGGATCCACTGAGGTCCCTGGCAGGAAGTGGGATGGACTTGGGAGTTTTTCCCCTTCCCCCAGGCTTCACACAGCAATTGCCTGGGATCCCTGCCAGGAGCAGCAAGCAAACTGGAGCCGCGTTAAAGTTTGACATGAATTCCTGGCTGACCCAGCACAAAGCAGCCTGGAAATCCTGGCACAACATGGCTGCTGCCGTTCCTAGATTCCCAGGCAGCTAATTCTACACAGACTTGGATAAACCCTCTCACTGCTCTGTATCAGTGCCACAGAGAGATGCTATAAATAATGTATGCCTATAAATAACAATATCTGATCATTTGTTGACATTTCAGGTCTCCGAATGCCTTGAATATTAATATGGCAAGTGCTGAATTTAGAAGTAAGTGTGACAGAAAGGTGTAGCAGGTTAAACTGAGATTTGTATCAAAGTCCTGGAGGGCCAAGTACAGTTGAAGGCAGTTTGAGTTGTTGATCATTTTACTCATGTTTATCCATTTGGCTTTGTTGATCACTTTTGCTCACCTTTGACTATTTTCATAAAGGACTTACTGTCAAATTTGCCTACTTTTATCAATATCTATTTAATACTTACATGGTATGATTACAAGTTTGTGATGTTTTCTGTGCAAAGATAATTTCTTGAAAATGACGGCGTGCTTTGGGAAAGATGATTGCTTAAAAGCTGCTAATGCTGTAAGCATTAGCCTGTCTTCAGTTCAAGTTAAAACTGAAGTCTTCTAGCTTTTCTGCACTGCTTCCATCATTCTCACCATGTGATCTCTGCTGAAGATGTGCACATGCTGTTGCTGGGCTGCCTTAAAAAAATAGAATTATTCAAGTTTTTCCCTCATAACAAAACTAAGGATTTGGGAGTGTAGGGGGTATTCTGCTAGTATGGACTTTGCATCCTGTTACCGCTGAGTTAGTCATGCAGTACAGAGGTAACAGCTGTGACTAGTTACTGCCTTCAGTAGAATTAAACTTTTAACCAAAATCTTTTATTAGTTACAGTTTTATGATAACAAAGCAGAAAGGAGACTTTTTTTCTCTGAATTTTGAGCCTAGGAGTATATCCTTCCCCTAAAATAACCTGTTTTTCACTGTGCCTATGCACAGGAAGCTGTTGTTTGCTCACTACTGCCTACAGATGAATTCTCTGCCAGCAAATACTTAAATTTTGAATCATGGCATGCTTTATTCTGCCATCCTCTATCTGACTATTCTCACATCTCTGACTTCTAACAGTAAATGCTGGCATTCAGATATTCCTTGTTGTATGTATGAATCTTTCTGAGGTAACTTCTGAACTGGCTGGGCAAGTAAAAGGTTTGCAGAGGTTGCAGACACTTGTAGAGGGTGGAGGGATATCAATATCAATAATCAGTTTCCATTTGCTTTCTTCAAACCCCAACTCCTATATAATGGCTTAGCAGCATGCTTATAAAAACCTCTGACTCCATCTACCTTCTGCAGAAAACAGTCCTTAGTACTGGTCAAGGCATACAGTCTCTCTAGTGTCACTGTGAATCTCAGTGAATTTCAGTGAAATTCACACATCTCCTTAGAAAAATCTGACCTATGCTACATCACTATATTTTGGTACTCATGTTGTCAAGATTCCTTTATATGAGTGGTTTGTAAGTAGTTTAAAATTAAGCATCCTGCTACTAAATATTCTAAAGCATTGGTTCCAATTACACTCTCAAGTGAACCTTATTTTTCTAGAGCTGACTTTAAAGTACTGAGTTATTTATCCAAAACATTTTTATTGGCATCCTTTTTTTTTTTTCAGTAAATTTGTTATCTACCAAAGAAGTACACAATAAGACCTCCCTTGGGGAGCAAAATATTTATCTCGTTGTTGTATCTGTTGTAGAGTTATTTTGGACTTCAATATTTTGTACTTTATTCTATCTGGGATATGTTATGGTTACCCACAAACCTGTTCCAAAAGCTCTTTGCAACTTGAAGAATATTCTTCACTAAATCAGATTCCCTCTAACTCAGGTGTTTAAGTGTGTTTTATACAGTAATATTTTTATATTAGTAAAGCAACAGAATTTAACAGTACTTTTGCAGAAACAAGAAAGGAGAGAAAGCAATACAGACAAGAATCACTGTGTTTGTCTAGAGTATGAGCATGACCTTGGGAGCACATATACAAGCATCCAAAGTTCTGCAGAAGTCTAATATTTCTTAACCATTACCTGCTCAGCACCATACACTAGGCTCTCTACAGACTTTTCCAGTTGTATTCCTCACGTGGCACATTTTGGAATATACATCTATAGTTGTCTCTCAGATGCAAATCTGAAAAGCTGATCTAGTTTCAAGTGATTTTCCACACAAGACAGGAATCTTCCAAGGCCTATGCTTAGTTGTGAAGAATGGAAGGAAAAAAAGGTCTTTGCTCAACACTCCTTTCCTTTATTTTTTTTTCCAAGAAAAAAAATATTGGGCCCCAACATGATTATCTTCTGACAGCTTTGTCGGCAGAGAGCTCAGAGCCACAGAACTTATTGTTAGACATCCATCTCACAAACTGTGTGTGCTGTCACCTTCCTTATCACACCAACAGAAGGGGAACGTCCCACAGCAGGGCTGCAGCCACGGCTTCCACATGATGTTGTAGAAGGAGAGCTGCTCTGGGACTGGAGTCAGCGTCCTGCGATGCTCTTCAATGGCCCTTCCAATTGTCTCTATTACAGTGTGGAAGAAGGGCTCAGTCTCAGCTGTTAGAGGTTTGGCTTCGGAAGGGTCTCGTGAGAGATCAAACAGCAATGGAGGGTTGTGGTGGGTCACACCTTCCCCAAAGCATGGGCAAATTCCTTTTCCATAGCAAGCTCCAGCCCCAGGTGGATGGAAGTTTGGTGTCACGTAATGAGCCTTCCAGATGGCTCCACCTGGCAGGAAAGAAATGCTATGACACAAGTAAAAGAAAAGAGAGGAAAATGGAACGTGTCTTCGAGCAATAGCAATACATCTATTTACTAAAGACATCTCCTTTCCTCACATCCATCAGAAATCAGGTTCTCTACACTCATTAATGATTTTGGAGATATCAAACACTAGAAATATGAGAAAAACAACAACTCATCCTTCATAATACTAGACAGCCTGCGTTCTCAATGCACCTCCTATAATCTATTTATTGTATATTATATACATTTTGTGCTGTGAGACACCTTCAGCTGGCCAGAGTCACTGATACATCCTTCATAATAACTTCAAGAATATCAGAGATCAGCACAGATAAATATCCATCATAGAAAATACCGGTCAGCTAGGAAGATGGCTATCAAGAGGATGAAAAGCTTGTTATATTTTGCAGTTAGTGTGAAACAAACGTTTATACTCACTGTTCTTTTGGTGCCACCGCACTGCATGCAAGTAGGACCCACAGTAGTGGAACAGGAACTCGTGCTCTGATTGTTGAACACTTCCTTGCAATAAAGGCATCAAGTTCCGGCCATCGATTACTCTAATGTGATGGGGAAAGAGGTATTCAAATGGGGCAAATCTGACAGAATGGGCTGCATACTTATCACTGTCCTTGCATTGGCTGCACCAGTGCTAGAGAGCTTACATAGTAATTTCGCTATACATTTAGAGCAGCCATCAGCATGTCAAACTAATATCTTAAATCCCTAGATAAAATGCTACTTTTGCTGGGCAAAACACTGTTACTGATCTCAAAATTGTTTACACACAGCCATTTTCAAAGGAGCTTCATAAAACCTCTTGAACATGGATATGTTTAATGACTTTAGGGGGTATTTGGACATAATTCAACAGCTACACAGGTCATGTAGGCAGCTGTGGGCATAGCTTTCAGAGCTCACTCATGACATGTATTTCTGTGTCCATTACACAGGATTGAGCAAGTGGTGAGAAGAGAGAAAGTTAACAGAAAAGCATTCTGAATTTCCTACCTGCATTTCTGTTCCCTCCATCATCACTACACCTATCATAGGGATGTCCTTCAGTCAGGGACCTTTGTGGTGTCCAGTGGTCAGTACCCTCCTTTTTTTAGTTCAAGCACTTAGCAAATATATTTACACCTATGGAGATTTCAGAACCTTTCCTGAACCTATGAACACTAAAGCCTACTCCATCTCCCTGTTGTTGCAGTATATCATTGCAACAAGACAGAAAAAAAAAAGTGCTTTTAATACCTACCTCAGGATAAAAGCAAAATAACCGTCATTGATATGACAGCAGATGCCAGAGCAAGTATGTTTTTTTGTCTCCATACCTGTCCCGCGGTAATATTCCTCCAGCCAGATGTACTATGGTGGGATAAAGGTCCATAAGACTTGTAGGTTCATCAATAGCCATGCCTGCAGGTAACACTCCTGGCCATCTAAATATTCCTGGCACACGGATTCCTCCTTCCCAACCTCCCATGCCTTTTCCACCTGCGGTGAAATAAACCAATAATAGCAGTTCCAAGGCAATCACACAATTAAATACAAATCCATTGGCTTGTTACATTTGAATCTACAGAAAAACAAAACAAAACACAATAATGCTCTGTGCATCTGGAAGATTTGGCTCTTTCTTTGCACTGGATTTCATATGCTTCGGAAGGGTTGAAATGCAATCTAGGAATAGCAAATCTTCCTTTGAAAAGCATGTAGTCAACAACAATAAAGCAACTGCCCTCTTCTGCTGCCTTCCGTTTTGTGGTCTGCCTGCATTCACTTGTGTTTTTGAACAGCTTCATAGCAAAAAAAGAAGAGGAGGGACTGGAAATTGGAAGAGCTCACAACATTGAAGAAATACTTGATATTATCTTTAAACATACATAAGTTTTAGAAACTATTACCCTGATTTAATAAATACCTTAAAAAAATTATTGCTTTTCCTTATAGCCACGTCTTCCCTTCAAAATATGTGCACATATCATTTGTGTTTCCGTCTGTTTTATGCATCTCTTCCATTTTGAAATTGAAATTAAGACCTGACTTTCTCAGTGCTTATTTTAATGTCTCCAAACTCAGAAGCAAAAATGTGAATCTAAGAAATCACATTATACCCATCTTACTTCAGATGGCAGGGAAGTCGCTTTTGCTACTAAGTCCCCTACTTGCTACTAATAAAGTGTCCTGATACAAGGTGCATGAAGAGTATTTATTGTACTCCCAATGCAGAAATCAACTTTAATTAAGCTATTCAATATGTCAAAAAACATTATCCTTGCTAGATCCCATCATCAGGATGATGGATCAGTCTTGTCATCCAGAAAGAGAAGGAAAGACAGTTTTCATGCAAAGACAGGAAATAGGAAATGAAAAGTAGAACTATTGTACCTAAGTGAAAGTCCTTTCCTTTCTTAAGGGCCAACAACCTCCTTTGCTTAGCAGTGTGTAGCAACTACCTTGTGGAAGACAAAATTCCAAGTCTTTGACTTCTACTGTGCACTGGAGAGTAGTTCAGGTAAGGAACTAAATTGGAGGAAGTCTGATTTATGAAATAAAATCATCAAAGCTGTGCAAGAAGTGGAGGGTTCGTCAGTGATAACAGGGCCTGAGACCTAAATCTTCCCCAAGTTCATCTTGTTACTTCTTGTGCTTGTCATGTCTTGGGCTTCATATCATGTCACAGTACGAGGTGGTCTGACCAAGCAAGACTGCTAGGGTGGGTGGGAGGAGAAGCAACAGAGACCTGCTCTTTTGGCATGAAGATGCCATTAGGCTGAAAGATGTATCACAGTGGAAGGGAGATGCAGAAAGTCCTCTTTCTTTGACTAACAAGACCAGTGTGAATGGTAATTGAATTTTATGTCAATCACTGGTTTTGGATAGAGCATGAAAACATACAGGGATTAAGCTGGTTCTGCAAGTCATGGCACAATATGCCCTTCATATTCTATTCCATATTGATTAGTTGGGCAAGTGCAATTTCTGGAATACAATAAGAAAAATAAAAAAGTAAATCAGGAAGAAGTCATATTGTGGAAAGAAGGAAAAAAAATATGACCTAAATAAGTGCCAGAAACTTGCACTATTTTTCTGTGGCTTTCATTTTAGAAAAACAAATGCCTTATAGATATCAAACTATAAAGTACCTTTATCATAGAGATGAGTAATAAAGCTTGCATCTTGCTGAAAGGAAAGGTGACTTAAAGATTAAAGCATCCCTGCATGAAACCTATATTTCATCTAGAAAACAATGCGGTTCATTCCATCCCTGTCAGCCTGAGCAAGGAAAATTCATTAAATATCTGTTTCTAACCTTCAGATAAAGTCATGCTGTATTTCCTACCTTTATAGATACCATTCCAGCCACCTAACTGGGCGGATCCATCCTGTGCCTCCAACTGTCCACCGTGGTCTGAGGCAAAATATGTGAATGTATTATTCTTCAAACCTTCTTTGTCAAGAGCATCCAGAATTTTACCTTAAATTTAAGAGAAGAAACAGTAAGGTTCCTATTAAGCAAACAGAAAGATCAAGACATTTATAATTTTTCAAAAACAATCTTTGCCGAGCATTAGGAGAACTTTTTAACAGTTTAGACTTCTTGAGACACCTTGGCTTCCGCTGTAGAATACACAGGTGTCTTTGTGTCAGGCATGTGTTTGAAAGAAATCTTTCATGACAAACACATACCCACCATCCAGTCCATTTCTTCTACATTGTCTCCATACAAACCATGTCTGCTCTTTCTCAGAAATCTTGCTGTGGTGAAAAGCGGGGTATGAACATGCAAAAAGGAAACAAAAAGAAGGAATGGTCTTTGCCTGTTTCTTTAGGAAAAAAAAGAAAGAAAAAAAAAAGTTACATACTTGGAATATTTTTTTTTAAATTCTGTTCATTCATGAAGACTCTTGCATTAGGTCTAGACTGTATCCACCGTACCCACAACCAACATATCTCCATTGATTGTGATTAGAAGATTTCTTTTTGCATAAACATAGAAAAGAAAGAATTCCTTAAGTCAGGCTAATTATTTTAAAATTCTAATGTGTAGATAGGCAGAGTATGCACACAGTGCTTAAATGAATTAAATGCCCAATTCTAATGCTTTTTAATTAAATGCAACTGGATGTAATCTCATATGTTATCTTTATAAAGATTTTCTAAAGGTGTCAATAATAGTTTTTAATATATTTGCTTTCACAGTCTTGAAGAAAATAAGTTATTTCCTGCTTTAGAGAAAGGCAACTGGTACACAGAAATAACTGTCCAAAGCTGTGCAGGCAGAAGAAGAATTTGAGGCTAGAACACGGACCCTCTTAACTCAACTTTCTTCTCAACTCTTTAAATGCCGTGAAAATGAACTTCAAGTATTTTTGAGATTTTTAGCAGGAATAATCATATAATGATAGAATCGTATAATTCTATCTAGGTGCTTTATAGTGTTTATGAGAAACAGCACAAATGAAGCTTACAGAGTAAAATGTATAATTTAGGTGGTTAATCTTGGAGCAAATGTATTATTTACAGACCACAGCATATAGTGAGTTTCCTAATCACGTATTGCTTTGTTAAATACATCTCATTTACTGTAAGTTCATATTCAAGACAGTTACAACTTAGCGGTAAGCAAATGGTATTATATATTTATATATTTGGTATGAATTTGAAAGTTTCAGTTATTAAGATCCAGCTCTGGTTTCTAGAGAATATACTCTACTGGAAGCGCCCAGAACATCCTGCCCCATTTAAGGAAAACTACAGACAAGAAGTTACCTTTTGATGAATGACACTGCCTCCTTCAGCATGAGAGAAGCAGTCCTCTCCAGCCTCATCGGCTGCTCAGTAATATCGTGATTCCTCATCAGGATGCAGTTCCAGTACTGCACAAAGCCATAACTGGAGTACCAAGAAATGAAGAAGATGCAGCCGACCAAAGTAAAACAGGTAATTGTCCTCCAGGAGATGGAAATCAAACCAGTCAGTCTTCCCGCAGTGAGAGTGGACACAGCAAGGGCAATTATCTGGCTGTAAAGCCAAAGCTTAGCTTGAAGGGCTGCATCTAGCTCTGGGGGTTTGTTTTCCTGACAGTTGTTTAGAAGTGTGAAAGGCATGCCATAGAAATAGTCAAAGCCATGGTTTAGAGGATGGTGGCAGTGATCACTGAAAGATTCACAGTTCACACCTTGATGCCACTTTCCTGAAGGTTTTGAAGTGTGAAAGAAATTAGAACATAATTAGAACAGCATAATGTATGATTCCCCAATTGCCATGCAATAAACAGATAAGTTTGCAAGATGCTGAACTACTGAAGTGATGAGGATCATTTAAGAATAGGGTTTCATTGGCTTTCAGTTAGAGGACTGAAGGTACTCTGATTTGCAGACTGCTTTAATACAGTGACTTTCTAACGTTCAAGTGCCTGACTTGCAATTTCATTAATAATAATTATCATAATGTTACAAATCCAGTGAACTTTTGCCCAATATTAACAAATACCTTAATGCCAGATCAGGAAGATGATTTCTCAGGCATGTCTCTACTCCATAGGAAGGTGACCAAAAGGTATAAACCAGACAAAACCTGTTTTCTGCTTGGAAAACCTGCTGGATCAGAGGTCCCCAAGGTTTGTTGCAGTAGATAATCTCCATGTAATTATCAGCTCAGTCAGGAAGACTGCACTTAATGAGTTCTTGTCTCAGCATGGCCGTGTCTGTTTCCTAACACTGGAATGCCTAGATGGCAGTGGATTGGGCACATCTGACCAAGCACTGTTTTTAAGAGAGCCAGTGTTGACTCTACTTAGACGATTTATGTGAAGGGGTTCTTTACAGTACAATAATGAAAGCTGAATAGAAGGGAAGAAAGACATATTGCTACTAGATTTTAAAGATACTTGACAGAAGAATGATGGATCTTGCAGATCTCCAGCTCTGACCCAGGTTACAGACAGAAAGATGCTGAAGGTGGTCTTCCCTTGACACTTTTGCAGCTTGGCTTCATCTAAGGAAGCAGCCACAAGGCTGTGCATCACTGGGGACTCACAGATCACTTGTGAGTCTCTGACTTCATCAGCACAAACCTCTGCTCTGTGTGTATAAACTTTCTAGTTTGCGCCAAGACAACAAAACTCAGTGGATCAACCTTTAATCATTTTTGGCCAAGGGAAATAAATGTTCATTCATTACAACCATGAGTCATATTTTTTAATCTCCCCTATGTCTGGTCCCCTATACTGGCATTAATATTGTTATAAACACTTTAAACTGTAGAATTATTAGGGTTTCTGCAAATATGAGTATTTTCTCCTCTCCACATTTTGGAACATTCGTATCTATGAGTAATGGACTATTTGGGGTGAATGTAATCCCTTCATACAACAATTTCCTTCATACAACTAGGTCATTCTTAGAATGCGTGATAAAACCTTTTCACTTACCTATCAGTCCAGTGGTATAACCTTGTTTCTGCAGCAGCCTGGCAAAGGTGGTTTCATTTGCAGGGAGCCCTCCTGACCCCGCGTTCCACTGCAGCGCTCGGTACCGATTGCTGGAGGCCATTCCTGACAAAAATAATCCAGGTCATTGTGGGCAAGCCTTTCCCTCGAGCGTGCAGAGGCCGGGCTGCTCTTGTCGGTCTCAGAGTCAGGTGCTTCATCTGAAGCTGATGGAGCTCCTCATAAGATGTAAAGCCAAATATGTTTTGTAGCCAGTCATATCATATTATCAGGTAGTCAGGATATAACTATCTTAAAACAAATGCTTTTTGACACCAGTTTTACCATCACATTGAGAATAAATCAGTGGTGACAGTATATATAGGAAGTTTTATTTTCTGCCTTTCTGAGCAACTGCAATAATTCAGTCTCTCTGTTCGTCATCTAAAATGAGAATGATGGACTGAATACAAATACATTGTACATTTGTATTCAATATGTTAATATAAGATATGTTAAAATCTATGATGTACTCAGAGTAATAAGGGTTGTATGCTTAAATTTCCTCACTATGTATATTTAAAGTCTTACAAAAAGATTTGATTTCATTGTTGCTAAGAAATTAAAATATAATTCCTCCTCTGCAAGTGTAAACCTCAAACTTTTGATATAGCCACAAGAATATACTGTCTTCTCTGTATAAGCTATAATTATGGAAGTCAAAGAGAAGTTGCAGCCAACGTTAGATCAGCATGCCAGAGAGGTAATTACTGCAGCAGCAACATGTTTAGATGAGACTCAGTTAACCTAACATATACACTGATTTTGCACTTAGCTCTCCTAAAGTAAGCATGTATGTTCCCTATATAGCTCCTATGGAGAAAAGGATACTTACAAAATTATCCAAAAGCTGCCTAAACAGGTGTGGAATGGATCCCATGTTTCATTTTCAGTGGAGTTTTGTGACCTTCTGCACTACAGTGGCTCTGAACTTACCCTGTCATTTGGGATCCTTGGTTTAGCCCCTCACCTCTAACCATTACTGCCAAGAAGACTTCAGACAGTTAGCTCCATGCGGTGTTGCAGCAAGGAACTGACAGATATTGTTTAATTTTGTCATTTCTCCCTACTAATCTATTTGTATCATACACAACTTCCACATCCTAAAAAAAAAAAGGTAAATGTCTGCCAGCTGGTGAGGCAGTGGTTCCCATTCAGGTGTCATTTACCTTAACTTAGAGCCACTGACTGAGTATTTTCTGTCACAAGCCAAGGAAATAGATTCTTTATCTTCTGTTTCAATACATATTGTGTACTTTGGTACATAGAAATCTGTAATTTAAAAACAGGCCTCACCTGATCTGATGGGGTATCTGCCAGTGAGAAAAGCTGCTCTGCTTGGAGTGCACAGTGGAGCTGCGGCAATGTGCTGGGTAAGTTTCACTCCTTCTCTCGCCAGACGGTCAATGTTCGGGGTCCTAAACAACAATTTCCTGTTACTAGAAGCACGGTAGTATCAAACTTATTTTAACAGATTGTCAAGAAAAGCTAGAGATTTTGAACAGTTCCTCAGAAAGCTCTTCTCTGTACATGCTCTAGGACTGTTGGGCTGTAGCCACTGCAGAATCAATTTTTGGGACACAGTCATAGGGCCACCTTGAAAAGAAACTTAGAAACTGTTGGCACTGTTCAGATTGAAAACAAAACTGAAATTGAAAGAATTAACAAGAAAAGGATAGTACTCCTCTACTCCAATACTTCCAACAGGTCTGCACCCTGAATTTCATCGTTCATTGGGCCAGGGGATCTCCCTGGGCATTTAAAGCTCTTGGAACCAAGAGTTTTTGGTTCCCTGTTCAAAACATGTACTATTCATGTGATAATACAGTGATACCTTTGCAGGGTTAAACTTGCATGGGTCCTTAGCTTTCCTAGAAGAATGGGCTACAACACAATGATGAGTGTAAGAGGCCCCCAACCTGTCTTCACCACCAAAAGTGGTGCCAGGCACCCACTGCTGTGTGCAACCATGTTGACCCCCACAGTCACTACTTGTGATGGAACATCATCGTGTGGGTCCTCCCACAAGACTGTATTTGAGGAGGCAACAAGCAAGTGCACTAGGGATTCTGGAAAAACACTGCATGTAGAGCCTGAAGCTAGCTTATGCAAGAAGAGAATGAAAAATTCATTCATGAGAAGGAGAGAAAACTGTGACTGCAATACTACAGTCTTTGGTTAAGA
>JAUBNY010000172.1:1238206-1251070 GCA_032275445.1 Crypturellus soui | reverse complement strand
CTCTGGGAGCAGCGCACTGCTTTCAGGGACCTGCGAGTTACATGTTTAACGCGGGCAGGGGGCTCAGGGCCTCTCTCACTTCTACTGCAAGGAAGGCAGTGAAAGTCGAATGTGTCAATATATGTGTACCTACTTGACTTTGCAGTGCCTATTATGTCAAATATTTCCTTTTATTTTTCCACATAAAGTGGAAGGAATAAAAGAGAGGATTTAGAAGCGTTTTGTAGGCAGCTGAGGTTGCTGGGCTGAAATTGCACTGAAAATACTAAAATAAACCCAGAACAATGATACTTTACAGACAATAAGATCAACAAAGAGCAATGAGATTTAAAGAAAAAAATGGACTTTTTTTTCCTGACAAACTATAAAACACACGAAAGTTTGATAGCTAATGGAAACAAGGCATATATATAACATGTTCTTAAAAAATTCCCTTTAAAAGTGCTTATATCTATAAGAGATTGGAATAAAGCACATATGCATGAGGATCAGAAGACCTTACCTGATTGCACACTCTGCTATTTTGTGAAATTTCCACCACTGTAGCTGCTCTTACAGATATCAGGAGCTATATACTCTGCAGGGTTCTATTCCAGACCAGGAGTGGATGGTTAAAAATGTCATGTATAGTTTTAAATGGTTTTCTGATCCTGAAGATAAATACATCTATTCATTCAGACAGAGACTGCTTAGAAAACATACTGTGATAATTTTACAAAATATTTTTACTTGCATGGTAGTTGGTAAGAAAGCCTAGTGGAAAACCACAAGTGACTGGTGTTGCTAAAAAGAAAGAGCTGGAAAAGGCATTCATGGGGTAGCACAGATTTTCCATGAACTTGATGTTAAGTCTGGAATTCCTTTGTGCTGATATACTTAACCGTAGGCCTTTACCATCTTCAGTTCATTTTAGATTGCGTTGCATGCTATAGTTTCCACTGCTTATCGAGTAGCAATTAATATGGCTGGACTCGATGATCTTGAAGGTTTTTCCAACCATAATGATTATATGAATAAGATGAATATAGAGTTGGGCATTATATTAAATTCCAGTGAATAAACTTGCTTAGAGACATTGAGTATTCCATATTCAAGTCAATTATTCTGTCTACTAAGATGTGATCGTTTAACTCAGGAGAAAGCAAATGTATATGGCAACATCTACAAAGGGAAAATATCTAGTTCTTGAGAGACATTAAAAAGCAAGGAGTGAATCAATACCATATATGTAAATATATGCAAATGTGAAATATGTAACACCATAAAGCAGGTGTTGCATATGGATTACATATGGGTTGTAGGGACAGAACACCGCTCATGTTTGCCTGCAAATGGCTCCAATAGCAAAGTCAAGAAGTGACCCTGGAACACATTTTGTTAATGATTACTATTCCAGATTTATGGAAATGTTGCTTCTTGTTACTACAGTTCACAAATCAATTTAAAACTATCATCTTCAATGTCCTTTTGGCAATAGCCACAAGCTGCAGTTTCCGAGTTTAGTCAAAAGTGATGACACAATTTGATTGCAAGATTACTATTTGTAATGCTCACCATGGAGAAAACAATGGAGAGAAAAAAAGGAGAGCACTGCTCTGTAAATTCAGAGCATTACAAGTAGTTCTAGATAAGTCAAAGAAGTCCTTTAAAATATTGCTTGTGTATTTCAAGTTGAAAAGTAGTATTTCTCATTCAGAAATGAGGACCCACTTCAGAAAATAGGTCCTCACAAGACTTGTCCTTTGCAGTTATAACCGGCACCAGAGCAGCCCCAGTGTTGTGAAAAGGGGGAAATGTGGATTTACAGCAGTGGTACTGTTTGCATTCTCAGGGAATGAAACTGCTCCAGAAATCAAGGGTGGGAAAATACCTAATAAAGCCACAGTGAAACAGTTCTGCTGCAATGCTCTGCACAGAACAAATACATGGATTAAGAGCTCTGAAATGTTTTTATATCAATAGCTTTCCTAAGCCAAGGCTGTATACGACAGACTTCTCCCAGCATAGCTGTGTTGGATGAGATTGAGAAAAGTGCATTTTAGCCAGTTGTGGGAAAGAAATGGCTAAAACAAACTACACTGGTAGGAGTGTAGGGTTTAGTACAAAATGGATCTGCATTTGCTGGTACAGTATTGCTGATACATGACATCCGAGTGCTCCTAATACGGACGTGGTCTCACACTTACCTCTTGTGAATATGAGGCATCTTTTTGTCACGTCTGACTTTAACACCCGTAGATTTGTGGGAGAAATGATCATATCAACATATCAAAACATCCTCGCTGTGATCTGGAACCCAAATACTGTAGTATCTCTAAGCTTATACAATCATTAGAAGGGATATATATATATACGTGTATATATATTTATAGATTAAATCCTTTCCCCCATGTGTACCTGATATTTTAATATGTCTGATTTTCCTACCTATTCCCTCCATTTTGGCTTTGTGCAGTTTGTAATTAAGCACAGAAGAGCCCTTTTTAAGCAATAGTGAATTGAGTTCTACTTCCAACGTAGCTTAGGGAAAAGCCACTGCTGTAGGATAAACCCACAAATGCAATGGAAACTTTTATCTGGGGCTCCCTCTAAGCATATCTACTGAAGGATTAAAAATGCCTTTGAAATTCACATCTCCTTTATTTTCTCATTACAGAAGGTTAGGTAGCAACTTTATAGTCGATGATGTATTAAGCAGATTTACAGAAGCAGGACTAAAACGCCTTTCTTTCCTTTTTATAATGACCAAGTCTCTAATATTTGGCAAAATACTTCTACAGAAAACAAGTGACATTTCCCTGTATTTTTAATGCCACTGACTTGCAGACATTTAAAAGTCTTTTTATTTTTAAGTTTACCCTGTAATTTACCTACTTGGGTTTACCAATGAAACAAATCAGATTTCCCACAAACTGCAGACTTCCTTCCTTCCTGTATTGCACTAAAGACACTGGCCAGTTTCAAAATATTGAACAAACCAAGAGTTTCCCCATGTAATTTTATAATTTAACTGTTCTCCAACCATAAAAGCAAACATAAGTGTTCATTTATTCCAGGTACTTTAATTCTGTTGTGCTGCCAAACTCAACCTTGGTCTCTAGGGCCTGGTGAATAAGAGAAAGAGTTGTGCTGGGGTTTGGAACTCAAACTCTTTTAGAGGGTCGGTCATAAACACAGAGCATCATAAAATTCAATGGAAACATCACACTGGCTTCAGGGATCAGCCCTAGAGGCTGTGGTTCCCCTGCTCATTCCTGGAGATCTCCAGAAGACTGCCCTCACCATTAAAACCAGATGGGGCATCCTGCATGACGTAGCTATTCATGTCCGTGCTTTACAGACCCTGCATCAGTGAGGTTATATCTCAGCAGTACTAAATCCATCACTATTATTTCATATGCATTTTTGAGAATGAGTAATTTTATATATATGTGTATGTGTGTATTTATATGTACACCCATATAAAAGCACTAAAAGCAGAATATCAACAGTGGAAACAGGTCCTGATGCAACAATTAGGACAATATTTATTGTGCTATAAAGCTAGATAGCTTGTTAATAAGAGTGGAAAAATGTATCTCAAAAAATACTAATTACCATAGCCAAACAATTTCCTGTAATGAAGAAAATATTTACATGGGCAGTGTTTGCAATTACTTTCATGTGCGTGTTCTAGCCATTTGTTGATTGTGCATAACAACTACGTTCTGTAATGTATTGGCAGCTTTCATGCTTTCAAAACAATGAGAAAATTTTATTATTCATTATTTAGACTCTGATACTAACACTAAGCTTAGCCCTACTTTATTTACTACTCTTCAATGCATATGTTATCTAAAACGGTAACAACAACAAGAAAGAGAAAAAAAAAAGGGAAAATAATTAAAAGAAAATTGCTTGTGTTCTCCTAAACATTTTAAGTAATATAACACTTTTTATGTATACAGAACTTGTATGATAGTCATTTCAGTTCTTGCGGCTTGTATGTCATCTCCAGGAGATAAGGCTTTTGCATATAGAAATTAGGCTTGCTTTTTTCTAAATGTTTTACAGGATTAAACTACAACTGGAGCTTCAAAGAGAGGGTTGTACCTGTGGGACTATGGTGAAAGTAACTGATCTGGTTAGAAGCTGCATTCTTTGAATAAACCACAAATTTTCCCACCTCTGCTACCAACATTATGTTGTGTATTCATTACACTTCCAACCTAAGGCTGCCTGCTAAAATACGCTGAGAAATAAGTCACATGCAGTTACTTATGTAGAAAATCAATATTTGAGAGATATCCCATTTTCTATTACTAGCATACACAGTGCTGAACTTGTCCTTTTGGGGTGGGTTTTGTTAACATGGACACCTTGATTCCTGCAATCCTGTTATTTTGATTTCTTGCGATCTTTGCTATCCAATTTCAACATACAAAGTCATTTTGTCTTTCCTGAAAACTTTCCAAACACTGCCTTTAACCTTGGTGATGTTTTAAAAACTGTTTCTCAGTTCATTTGTTGTTTTCTGAGAGTGTTTTTACCACTGGAGGGCAGAGAAACACAGCACTGGCCAGCAAATATAAATGCTTTGATCTGTTTAGAAGATAACTCTGGTTTATTGCTTTGGGGTCCAGGGGCTCTTCCATCTCTCTCTGAACAGTAGTGTTAGCAGGGAGTGCAGGTAACTCAATGCGACTCTTGGACAAAAGGTGAATGCAAATAATGAAATCACCTTGCTTTGCCTGCAGGCAAACACTTTTCTGCCAGAATACCTAAACTTCAGAGCTCATTTAAGTCTGAATATTGTTTGTGTATATTTGTTTGCTTTTGTTTTATGCTAGCCTGATCCAAAGTATTGAGTCCAATGCACGGAGTCCAAATCCAGCACATTAGGTTCTCTTACTGTGGGAGAGTTGAAGTCTATCTGTGCATGAGATAGTCTTAACATCTATACGAGCATTTTAATAAACCTACTTTCATAAAGCTTTTTTTTACAGGTTTTTTGATGAGCACTTATCCTCTGTATCTCCATTTTGATACAAACTTTTGTGATGTTTTAAAATCCTTTGAGATAATATATTTATATGCAAGAGTGCAGCATCTGGGAAGAGGTAGGTATTTAAAATACAATTAGGCTGTTCCAGACAGTCTGGTGATATAGTTAAATATGGTATAGGGAATAGTACATTATTGCAGTTTCTCAAGGTTAAACTCAGTTTCCTGGTTAAACTTATCTAAATGCTTATGCACTGTAATTAAAGGATCTATAATTTAAAGACTGGACTTTAATTATAAGACAACTTCTTTTCAACATTATACAGCAGACACAAGGTGAATGAATGTCGAATAGTCATATGTCCTTTGCCATTCAGAACAGCTTTTCAGGATAACTTAATTAAGTTTGTCTGCTACTGAAAACAATATCAGATCAACAAAAATTGTTGTAGACTGTCTGGGTTTATATTCAGATGCTATCTAACAGCATTCTCAAGTCCTATAATGTTGCACTGGGCTTTACTTGGCATCCCTGTAGTCAAGGTGAGGTTTATTCTATAAGAATGAATGTCTTTTAACTTCAACAGATACATCCTTCTGAGAATTCATCAAAGTGACGGGTATTAGTACTATGTCTCGGGTATATTCTAGTTTGAGCTATTTTATAGTCTGCAAAATTTAAATCCCCACCTAGCTTTCTGGCTCAGTCATTCCTCTTTCCTATGGGACTCTGCAATGCCACATCAATCACAAAAGAAATACTTGAGATATTCCACAGGCCTTGTTTTACATTTGTTCACGACATCACTAGCCGGACACTGATGCAGTATCCGAAAGGAATCATTAGCACTGGGGTTTTGCAGCACTGTGCTCTTCCTTGACAGTTTTGTTGTAGGCTGCTCTAGCAGTGCTGTCTAGAGGATTTAGGGACTCCATGTCTCTGTCTCAAATATGAGGCCCTAATGTAGTGAGGAAGAGTAGATATTACTGATTATGTTGTCAAGGAAGTTTTGTTAGCTCTGAATAGTATCTGGAGATATTTTTCTATTCTCTCTCATTATCTTGTTCTTTGTCTGTGGATCAAAAAGCCTGTAAGGAGAATAACTTTCTTTTTCCCCTACAAAAAGTCACTGACTGCTATCTGATTCCCAAAGCAAGAAATATTAGCACCCAGTGAATCTTGTTGTAGAAGACCATATAGAAAAACCCATGTAATGAAAAGTGGGAAAAAAATCCCCCAAATTATATGCAAAGGAAAAGAACATAAACACATCTTTTCATGAAACTGAATTTTTATATATTCAGAACAGATTTTCACTTTCTCAGAGTTTGCTAA
Organism: Crypturellus soui; assembly: GCA_032275445.1. Classification (NCBI taxonomy): domain Eukaryota; kingdom Metazoa; phylum Chordata; class Aves; order Tinamiformes; family Tinamidae; genus Crypturellus; species Crypturellus soui. The sequence goes on along the minus strand of JAUBNY010000172.1, from coordinate 1,244,751 downwards.
AAGCATTAGAGGCAAAAAACCTGCTTTATTTAAAAAACATCTGCTGCAAAGAATTCCTCCTTGAAACAGTTACCTTTCACTGCCCCCTGCCATACACATCAACGGCTTCACTTCAGCTCAGGGTGAAGCAAAGAATAATAAAAAGGAAACTGACAGAGGCCCAGTGTGTAAATCTGTGGCCTGAACCCTATCTATTTCTCACTTCTTGGCACAGATCATCCAGTAAGAGTGGGAAGAGGAAGATCGGTAACCTAAACTTTATTCTGACTGGGTCAGCTGCATTGACACTAGGCTTGGTCCCAAAGCAGAGTTTGAGGAAAGCTGTCTTTGCTGTGTATGTTAGCGCTACTAGAAAGCATGCAAAGGAATATGACAGAGAGGCTATGTGGAAAAAAGCCTTTATTGTGTCTTCTCAGTCTGATAATGAGAAGGAACCAGGGGAAAAGAAAAATGAGCCTTTACTCTTTGCTGTGCTTGCTTTGGGCACATTTTCATTGTAGAGACCATTCAAGTGGTTGACTTGGGAAACGCATATTGGCCTTTGCTTCAGTTACTGCTTTTCCTTGTGCTAAATTCTTAGTTTGCCACTGTTTGTGTAGTCAGGCCTTTAGAGGAGACATCCCTAATTCTCCATCCTACAGCCAATGAGTGGATCCGTGTGAATTGCCGAAAGGTGGTGGCAAGAAAGGTGCCTTATTCTGAGCTTGCTGGGCAGTTGAGAGCTGCTAGAGGATTAACAACTCTCTGGCAGGGCTAGTCTATGACCTCTTTAAGGAGCAAGAACTTTAGTTACTAGCGAGCCTGGGCGAGACAGACAAAGCTGAGATAATTCTGCAAAGACACCTTCTGTTTGTCACCAACTGAACGTTGCATTGGCCTAGTACTTAAATAGGTGACTAAGGAAGTCTTTGGCCCAACGCCATGCTTTTGAGGTAAGTCATGATACTACCAGGGAAATTACAAAAAAAAAAAGTGAAGTGATGACGCGGTGTTTAAAATGTATGATGATGTGATGTTTAAAAGCACAGGAAAACAGGAAGATTGACCTGAGTGAGGCTAGTTTGGCTAAACTAACATTAGCTGTCAAAAAAACCCTCATGTTTTGCCTTATGACTGCTAGCTTGGCAGGTGACCATAATTGTAGGGTTACAATCTACCTATGTCTTTGAAAAGCTTTATATAAAGTTGCATGACATTTGGATTTAAAAAGTAAATGTGTCTCAGCACCAGCCAAGCATATATTGAATGAATTAAGAAGAGGCTAACTGGCAGGTATTAAAAAGGTACTTGTCAGTAAGGAAATGTTATTCTAAGACTTGTGTTTATAAGCTCTCAGATCAAGTACAATCAACACTGTTAATACGACTTGGAAAACCATATTTTGTTTTCGCCACTTCTGTCTCTGGTGCTTCAGTGGGACTTCTGCCTTTGGATTCAACTTACAGCAGGGTTAGGGTTAGGGTTCACAGCATGGTAAAGCTTAGAGCCCCAAGAGGAGAGGGGCTGGAATGGGCATGGCGAAGGGCAGGAATGGCAATAGTCACTCTGCTCCCAGGGCCACTTTTGTCTCTGGCGCTTCAGTAGGACTGCTGGCTTTGGGTTCCACTTACACAACTGGTTAGGGTTAGGGCTCAAATGCTGATCAGGCATAGAGCCCCACAGGGAGTGCTTCACATCTAGTCTTCCCAGGCAGGCTGTACTGAACAGGAGACATATTCTGGAAAAAGTGGCTGTGACTGTAGTGTACTAGTAACTTTACATGAACTGCTAATAAAACTCTGTGGTGGGAGGCTTATGTGATCATTGAATTTACACATATGAAAAAAGTAGCAGTTTTCTAGTGAAGTGTTATAATTTTGTTCTTCTCTTGACTATGTTCTAGAAAGAATTTTTGAAAAAAAGGAAGAAGTACATAAAATTAATTTTAAGATCAGGGAACACAATTTACACTAGTAGTCTTAAAAAGGCTCGACTAAAGCCTATACCAAGAGGTGGCTCCAGAAGAATTTGTAAGTTCCTTTAGGAAGAGGAATACTTGAGTCACTAATGGTGAAAGGCTTAAGAAGCACCAGGAGTTGGCAGGAGAATCTAGACATCTTCAAATTGGAAAGAAACCACCATTTTTCAGTTATGAAGGTGAACAAACATAGGAAAGAATTATTGAAGAAGGGATGGAGTCATCTCGTGCTATGTTCAGCTCAAGCTTAGATGCCTTTCTGCAAGAAAACCTTTAGCCAAGTAGACATTACTGGGATAATGCAGGAATAACGGGATGAAGTGTGAGGGCCTGTAACATATCACAGGTCAGACTGGATGATCTTAATGGTCCCTACTAACATGCAGGAATAAACTCTCTGAAATGCTTTGCCTAGGATGTTCAAGCAGGTTGCTGTAGGTAAGACAGTCTAGACAGTAACATATGCTGAGAACCAGTGCTATTGAGAAGGTTTGCAGGAACTTTTCTCTTTATAAAATAAAACTCACAGGTTCAGTATAGGAGAAAGCCAAACTGGCCTTTTAGAAGTAATGACCTTCTTGGACTGTTTGTCCTTGGCAGCACTAAAATAATACCTAAATAACTTCAAAAGTTGTGTCCAAGCAGGGAGCACTTGAAAGCTACTACTGCTGTTCTTTGAAATAGTTTTCATTTTGTTCCTCCATTTTACTATATTTTTGTTTCAGTTGAGTCAAATGTGAACATCTGAGAAAATAATTATATCATATTTCTCATGCCGATACAAAATGTTCACTATTAAACCTGAATGTATGTTGTTCTCCATTCATAAAAATAACCCCCCCACCATGATCGATTCTGCAGGTTAGTACAAGGAGTGGCAATTTTGGTTTCAAATAGAGATGGTATAATTTTTCATTTCTTTTTACCCTCTGTTTAGTATTAATACATGACTTTTAATAAACTCTAGCAGAAAAATCATAGCAAATGTTTTCTTTAAAGTGGCTTCTATAACTGTCTATGTAAGCCTGTATATGAACTGTAAATCCTGTAAGAACTGTTTTCTTTAAAAAATTGTTTTAACATTAGCTTTAAGTGGCCATTCAAGAACACAATATACTGACTTCAGTGAGCACAATTCTGCCTTTGGTTTTACAAGATCCACTCAGTACAGTTGTATTCCCAAATTCTAAGGCCTAGGACTTTCTTAACATGATTTTTTTTTCTTTTTTTGTGGAATATATTTTTTCAGGGCTTGTAAATCTAAATCCTCCATTTATTATACTTGTAAGTACTAGATTTGTATGCACAGAGAAATTGAGACAGCCTTTCTTCCTTTCCACCAAGTGCTGATTTAAAATGTGTGCACAGTTTTTGTTGTGTGCAGCCGTAGGGACATCATACAAAAGGACTCTGTATTTCTTATGCTAATCCATTTCTCATGCTAATCCGTATTTACTCAGATTTTGCAATTTCACTTAGGAATCTAACTTTCTGCAGATAAAATGATTCATCAGCTTTCCCTCAAACTAACCAGCTTGAATTTCTTACTGAAAGTTTCATGCAGGATTTTCTTTGAGCAAATCTGAATAGGCAAAACCAGAAACTCAGACATATTTCAATGAGCCTTAGCTACATGACTGAACCTGTTCATGTGGCTGCAAATATCTGATGAGTATTTATTATTATATATTCCAAACAATCCTGAAATTTAAAACTCTGCAGATTTTAATGTGTGATTCTTTGTAGGCACTTGACTGAATAAGCCGTTCAGTTATCAGTACTCTGGAGCTTTTGCATGTCCAGTTGGCATTACTTTGACAAAATGACCTTTGTGTAGCTTCAAAACAAACCTTCCTTTCCTCTGCTACATTTAAAGCAGCAACACTTGCATACACCATTTTTTCCCCAGTAAAAAAGCAGTATCTCACAGCAATGATGCTATGCAGCAATCTCATCACATGATCTAGTTATCTGAAAGATCACATAAATGGTTCTGCTGAGTTAAACATCACCTTGAAATAAGCTGTGGAGAGAAAATAACAATAACTAAAGAGCTAATGGGGACAAATAATATCATGTGGGTTTTGAGCTACTGTAGGACAATATATTCTCTATTTCAAGAAAGTTACACCTGGCATTTCCCCTGCTCCATATTCTTTGACAGTATTTCTCTTTTACCTAGCTCTCATTTATAAATGTCATGCTATCTGCATATGGGCATGGTGCAAAACACATTATCTAGAAATGATCTGCTTCATTTGTCTGTCGCATGTGATTATATGAAAAAAAGAGAAAGGTAAATGAGAGACAGGAGAGAGAGGATGGTAATCGAGCAGCATTTCTTCTTCCTGCCTCAATCCCAACAAAGGATGTATTTTCCTCTCTGTTAGGCATATTTTGCTTCTCTGTATACAATAGAATATATATTCACTCATTAAGAAAATGCATATATGCCCTAGGGTTACATGTGGCAGCCAGTCAGAAATAATCTAGTCATGAGATCATATCTGACAAGAAGAACATTGTCACTGGATAATGTTCTGGTGGTCTTATAAAAACACTGGTGTATTTGCATTAACAGAAGCTTTATTGTGATAATGCTGAGTAGTTAGTGTGCTATGAGTACATGGATGAGAATTAATCAGAATTAGGAAGTGATATGTTACCAACAGCTGATGATGAAGTTATACTTGGAACTAAGACTGAAAATGACACTGACAGCACATTTCATTTACATGAATGCTGAATTAATCACTGTCCTTAGCTAATGCATTTACCAGACTTTGTGACAGCATGGATGAAACCTAGATTCCTTTGTGTGTGTGTTTTTTTTTCCTTGCATTTACATGGAAAAATGTATTATGTCACCCTAAACTCTTAACTCAGCTAGTCTGCTGTTCCAAAGGGCTTAGAAAACTTTCATCCCAACTTCTCCAGGAAGTTAGCTACCAAATTTTGCATGCCACTTTACTGATGAAAGTACAATATGTTAGTTACTTGGCAGTTTCTTGTTTGTACTTCTGGAAATTTTAGATGGAGAACTGAAAGGTAAATGCAGAGGGGATCATAAAAAGGTAAAAAAAAAGCAACATGAACTGTGTTCTTTAAAACTGCAGTTATATGAGATGATCAGGCAGGAGAATATAGCATGGTATAACGATGTTTTTCAAGAGGGAAAATTGCATACAATCTACATTTCCTGTGTACTTCTTGTAGGATAATGAATACTAAGTAAAGCTAGGGGCATGTTTCTCTGTCTTTTGCATCATTAAAATAAAGAATCAAAATTTGGTTCACATTCTAACCTTTATGCTACATGGGCTCCATCTACATAAGCAAGCAGTAGAGACTGGAACACAGATGACTTATTAGACCTATAACCTTGATGCTGGTGACTCTACAACTTTAGCTGAACTTCACTGTGATCCCAGCGACAACATGGCCAGGAGATGCTGGAGTACAGCCGGTGTGTTCCTGCAGTGTGTCCTCCGGTGCAATCACACCTGAAAGAAATCCAGCTCATGCATGCCAGGACAGCTCCACAATGTAAATCTGTGATTATGAATCTGTGAATATCAATCCCTAAGGAAGTTGCTACAATATTAACAAACATATCCCCAAATATAGCAAAATCATGACTTGATCCATTTATGACTACAATGCAGGGGAATGTAGTGCTTACCACATGAAAAACACTATCCTTTAATGTGCAGAAAACAACTTTTCTGAATCAATACCAAACATGATTCCAGAAATACAATATACTTACAGCTTTTGATGTGTTCATTTTGTGACTTGAGGCTACATGGAAAAAAAATAACTATAAACTGTAATCTTATGCTGTCCATTCTTCTGTCAGCTGCAGAACTGCTTTTCCTAGTGCTAATTAAAACGAGCCTCAGCGAAATGCACTCACCTCTGAAGTATATTAATATATTGTTTTCTAGCTAGGGGAATGTGGCAGCCCTTGCTGACCCTGGCCCCATGGGCTCCCCAGCACCCCCGGCCCCATCTCAGCCCAGCCTGGGGCCGTCAGTCACTGCCCCACGATGCTGCAGCGGTGCCAGCCCCACTGTGACCAGCTCCAGAACTCACCTGACCAATGAAAATGGACTCGTGGGATGTGTATCCCAACTTCCACCTGCTGAGGATGGTAGCATAAGAACAGGGTAAGGAAAAGGTGACCCATTCACGAGAGAGTATATGTTTGCTGGCCTGATGATGGAATTCGGAAAGGGCTGAGGTGCTACTCTTTCTCTAAAGGCGTGGAAAGCCCAAGTGGTGATGAGAGGACTCCGTACTGGCTATGGACCCAACAGCTCCACACAAAGATAGGAGAAGGACATACGTGTAGGAAGCATCCCAATGTGACACTGCACATCATACAGCACTGAACTTCTGTGGTGAAATGCACATTAGCAGCAAAATTCAGAAGTACCTAATAGAGAACAGTAAGCTAGCAACTTTTTATTCATAATTTTTACTATGTTTCATACTATTCTGACCGTGTCTTTCTGGTTAGTTTGATGCCTTATTCACAGGCTGTGTGTTATTCTCCTCTTGGACGTTGATTGATAACTAAATGCCC
>JAUBNY010000172.1:1177057-1214910 GCA_032275445.1 Crypturellus soui | reverse complement strand
AAAGAACATTGAATTTAAAAAGCCAAATGGTTAGTTAAAATAGATAAATTGCAGCTGGATTTTTAAATTTCTGGACACTAAATATTTCTGGAAACTCTATGGATTCAACAGAACAGCAAATTAATGATGCTCTCGTACAATGATTACCTCCTGTACACATAAAAATATGCTCACAGTCCTGGCCTGCTATCTCTTTAATTAATCTTAACAGTGCTTAGATTTAAATGCATCTGTGAAAATGTACTATGAAAACACTCCACCACTTACTGGACTACACAGGGACTATAAATGAATGACTGAATCGTTTTGAGGAACATTCAGTTTCTTTCTATAAGAAGACTGTGCATGAAGCTAGAAGGAACAATAGAGAGATAAAGAAAGAATTTAAAATAAGCTGTAGTCAAAGGATGTGGTAAGGAATACGGCTGTCCCCAAATACAATTCACATCTGTTCAGGTAATACTGGGAGAAGGAAAGGGAGGGAGAGGTATTCAAGAATGCTTCCTTAGCTAGTTTAACAGGAAACTCCAGATCTGTTTTTGTTCTTAATTCAGGAAGTGGTGATATATGAGGAGCTGTGACAGTACTTTAAATAAAAAGTGCTGATTTTTTAGTGACATTTGAATTTTCACTGCAGGGAAAAGCAACCTTTCAAACACCTTGGGAGCAGGACAGTGTTGAATTTCAAGTGATTGAACATGGCATATGAGAGTTATGGATGTTCTAAATGCAGTACATTCATACATCAAAACTGATGATGAAGAAGAAACAAGCGAAACAGTCACTTCTTCGAAGTTTGCAAATTGGATGCTGATATGTACTTGTCTCTCCAACAATGACATTTTTCCTTAATATTACTGATAAACAATCAGGACCCCATTTTTATTACTGAAATAATAAATAAGTGCTTTTGTTATTGATTTTAATTTTAGTATCAAGAACAATTGTTTTGAGTATTATATTTGAGATTCCTTCAGTAGCTTTCACTATGTTTCACTATGGAAGGTTGATTTATTTACTTACAAGATTTTATGGAGCTAAAAAGCAAATTGCTTTTTCTTTCTGCAAGATGTAAATGAGAACATATAAACAGCCATAATGTATCAGACTAAAGGTGATCTAATGTATCCTGTTTATATGAATGATAGTAACAGATGCATAGGAAAGAGTATACAAACAGGAAATGTATAGTAGAAGACACTATTCCCTCTATCAGGGATTTCCTGAGTCTTATAGTTAACATTCCTGAACTGAATCTTCTTCCAAAAATTCGTTTGATCTCTTTTTGAACCCTTGCAAAGTATTAGCATCCACAACAAATTATCTAATTATATTAATTTCATTTGTTGGCTTTGGGGGTGAGTCAGACTTTAACTGCTAGCAGAACTCTATTAACTTGTACTTATCTGTAAAAAGCATCACACGTAATTCAAGGAATTTCGTCTCAGGAGCACATATTAAACAGAAACATATTTAATGTTAATGCTGCAATAATATACTCTGCCTTCCAAAGAACTTAATGATATCATAGACATCTGTGCTCAATCAAGCCTGACGTCTGAGTTGTGAATGGTTCAAATAGGCGGATTCAGAGGCCTCAGAGTTATGACACCTATGCATGGAATTTTATGGATGACTTGTTTATATGCAGATTCACTCTCTGAGTGACACTAAAACAAATAGTGAAAAAAGTTGCAGATCTCCATAACAAATTAGTCTGGAAAGAGCACCATAGCCTCTTTATTAAAAGAATGACATCTGCATCTGATTTAAGACCCAAAGTAAAGGAAGATGCAAAAGCAATTAAGTAAAGATCTACTGTCCTTCACTTGACTTTATAAATCTGAAAAAATGGAAATGTCATTTTAAAACAACTATTTGTCAGAGATGAAACATGCCTATTCTGCATGCAGGATTTGATCTTTGTGGTTCCTCAGGAATCAAACCCAAGTGATGTTTGTCTGACTTTTAGCACTGAAGTGTGAAGGATATGGAAGATGCAATGCTTAGTACTGTTGAAAAAAAATGCAACAACAACAACAAAAACAGAGCAAACATTTTTAGCTATTATATGACCAAGAAAATTCAATAGTCAAAGGTATAGACAAAAAAAGAACTTAAAACCAGATGAGAACCAGAGAAGGCAGCTACAAAATACATCCTTTTTATTAGTCATTTTTTTCTGTATCAAATATTTACCCGTTGTTTACTTATATGACTTTCAATATTAAATACTGAAATATTCCACAAAAAAAACCTATTTAGAGTCAATTAGAACTTAAAAATTCTATGCTGATGAAAGTTTGAAGTTTAACCCAAACAAAAGTTACGCAAGTTCCTACAGAAAGGATTAAATAAGAAAAAAAAATGTTTGGAAAATAGCTCTGCTTGCATTGCAAGCAGCTGGCTGATTCATTACTGAAGGAATGTCTTAGCATCAGGACACTGTGTGGGGCAACCCTCTGGACTGGAGACGAGACAGCCTGAGAGGTTTCACAGAGCCAGGGACTGAACATCCTAGAAGTCCCGGGAAACATGCTTTGAACTAGGAGAATTTTGGAGCGATCCCTAACCTAAGAGGTTTCACTGGAGAATTCCTTATGACCTCTAGCATTTTTTTTTTTTTTTTATAATTTCAATGTTTATCTAGCATATAGATAATGGTTACACACTGGTTTTAAAAATGACATAAGCATACAGTTGCAAATACACATGTAGAAGCAGATTTTCAAGGATATTTAGCAGCTAGACAGAGGCAATTGGTCTCCTAGTGCATTCAGAATTGAAATCAAGGCACCAAAATTAGTTGAATACTTTTGAAAGTCTCACTGGGTACAGAGTACATATTCAAGCATCCACATGACTCTAACACCATGGTCTCTGCTTTTAGGAAAGGACCAGAAAGAAAAGGAACAAAAACTCGGGTGTGAGACCAGCATGAGAAAAATTGTCTTGAAATGCCTGGTCAGGGAGAGGTGAAAGCAGGCTGTGAAACTTATGTCAACTACAGAATGTCCCAAATGTATTCCCTGTTGGTACAAATGTTCAGCTGGCTGAACATGAGGCAGCAGTGCCCATGTGGCCAAGAAGGCCAAGCTCGACCTGGCGTGTATCAGGAACAGCATAGCCAGCAGGACCAGAGAAGTGATCGTCCCCCTGTACTCAGTGCTGGTGAGGTTGTACGGCAAATACTGTGTTCAGTTTTGGGCCCCTCACTGAAAGGCAGACATTGTGGTGCTGGAGCATGTCCAAGGAAGGGCAGCGAAGCTGGGGTAGGGGCTGGAGCATACACCTTATGAGGTCTAGGGACCTCGTAGTCTGGAGAAGAAGAGGCTCAGGGGAGACCTTATCGCTCCCTGCAACTTCCTGAAAGGAGGTTGTAGTGAAGGGGTGGTTCTCTTTTCCAGAATAACTACCAAGAATAGGACGAGAGGAAATGGCCTCAAGTTGTGCCAGGGGAGTTTCAGGTTTGATATTAGGAAAAATTTCTACATGGAAAGAGTGGTGAAGCACCAGAACAGGTTGCCCGAGGAAGCGGTAGAGTCCCTGGCCGTTTCAGGAAAAATGTAGATGAGGCATCTGGGGACATGGTTTAGCAGGTAGGGTGGTGATGGATTTATAGTTGGACTTGATGACCTTGAAGGTCTTTGCCAACCATAATGATTCTATGATCTATGAATATTCCCCAAAAGTGAGTACAAGGTGGCAAAAGGCATAGTGGTGGCAATGGACTCTAGCTCTGCTGAGGACATACATAAGGGTTTCCCCCAATAAATCTGGGTTCCACAGACTTTCACACATCTTGTCTCCATAGTGCAGTGTGAAACTGTGAACTGCTAAACTGGGGAATGGGGTGGCCTACGCTGTCTTTGTAGATTAATTCACTTATTTTCCAGGCTATTTTTCCAGGTATTTCATGACAAATCAAAAACAAAATCAAATCAAATCAAAACAAATCAAATAAATAATAAAAAAAATCAAAACCAGGTATTTTTTTCCAGGTATTTCATGACAAAACAAAACCAACTGAACCTTACCTTACAAAAAGCATATCCCTCCCAGCAAATTAGTGAAATTGCTGGGGTATATACAGAGTGTGACATACATTTAAGAGAGTGCTAACAGACAGACAGAAACACACCGCACATGTCGGTCAGTAAATCCTATGACAGTCTGAATAGGTATGTTATTTCATCCAAAAGTTTGCAATATAAGGAATCCTAAATGTGGGCAAAAATTAACACAAAAGTAACATTTTATTAGATATTCTTTCTTTCTTTCTTTCTTGCTTGCTTGCTTGCTTGCTTTCCTTGCTTTCTTGCTTTCTTGCTTTCTCTTATTTTTCCCAAAAGGATTCAATTATCTTGTCTCCTTTGCCATATAGATATTTCCATTTTGTATTACTTAGAGATAAAATTAAACCATTACAGAACACCTATATTCGTCTCTCAGATGTAGGAGCCAGGAACTGTGTTCATCTTTAATGAAGGTTTCTGTTGTTATAAATCATTACAAACATCTGTTTCGATTACAAGTTCCAAATCAAAGAATTATGGAAATTTACAGTTACTAATTGTGCACTTTTCACCCACCCTTTGTAGCAGAACAACAGCAATGAAACCCACCCTCACCTAGAGACTCAGTTAGTATTATCTCAACTTTGCAACCTTTAGCATTCAGTTGAGTTTAAAAGAAACTCATCTGACAGACATCTGATATCAAGACAGTTAATGTTTGCACTATAAACTCAAAATTCTGTTTTGGTGGCTTGCAAACAAGCAAACAAAAAGTTTTGTATTAAACATTTAAAAACTTTTGTCTTTAGTCATGAATTCAGCCAAAATTGAATACAAAAACCCTATGTACTGTTTAGATACGACAATAGCCACTTAATTCTTTCCCTAGCAGAGAATGAAAGGATGGATATTACACCATCAGTAAGTTCTTGTTTTGGAAGATATTTTTGGTCACAACTCACAAGTCTTTCCCTACAGGCATGTTGGCAGTGGTGCCATTTTTAGGACATATTTATAATGTGAATAGCGAAAAAAAGAAATCTCAACTCACAGTGCTAAACTTTAAGAAAGTTAGACAAAGATTAAAATAAAATATCAGAAATGGTCAGCTCATGAACAGCACTTATCCAGGACTGAATACTGAATCCAGGACTACAATATAATGACAGATGTCAGTTGATGGTATTCGTGTGGAGGTTGCAACTACATTTATGAACCCAGAAAGGCTAAATAGTCCTCAAGCCTACAAATTTCTGGCAAGATCTTGCAGTGCATTGAAGCCATACATTGCAGTCTAAATGCTCATCTTTACACACCCATAACTCTGCACGCACTCAATGAAGGGATGTTTCCCTTCAGTCTTGTTAGATTTTCCTGCAGCCTTCTCTTCTATGCCAAATTCCAGTGAAGACATAGAAACAAACACAGACTGGTTTAACACTGATGCATCAGATCCCTGTTCTAAAATGGGTAACAGAATAGATGATCTGGACCACAGATTTTTGTTTTATTAAGTGATAGTGGTTTCTATTACCTGCTTCTGAAATTCCTTCCTTAAAATGGTGGAGGGAGGCAGAACATTATTGGGAACTTCACCATGTGTCTCTCAAGTTGCCTAGCTTTTGCTCTGGAAACTCCCACAGTCTGCAGCTGGCAGCAGTACTGTCTGCCAAAAATTACCATGGTCATTTATTTTTTTAAGAAGTAATGTTTGCACAAAAGTATGAGGTGCTGCTAGGTGAGGCAATTGTTTCTCAAAGTCGATGGGCTAGAAAGCTGTTGGGGAGTGTGTTACTCATGTCTGAGTTGGTTCTAGTCATGGGAACTGGAGTGTCGACACTTTGGGTGTAACATCATGTGAAACTCACAGAAATGCTGCTAGTATTTGGTCAACTCAGAAGAAAAAGGAGCATAGCTTTCCCTAATAAAATGTAAAAAGTTCCAGAATGTCTTTGCCTGTAAAACTTTATCAGGTACAACCTGATAAAGACCTGCAAGTTGTACTGGTTACTTCTTTAAAAGGCACTGATAAAGGACTAACACAGTTGAAAAGTATGTCTTGGTTTAGAAGTCCAGGCTGTATAATGTAAAGAGGGCCTTTACACTGTGGACAGCCCCACAGATATTACTGGAAGTTAGCTGAAGGAATCAGCTTCCATGAAGGATTCAGAATAAAAGCCCCAAATAATTCAGAATTTGTGGCTGAAGTATGGCAAGTGGAAAAAAAGCTGTAAAAAATCTCTGAGATTTAAGAAGAGTATTCCTGTAGGGCAGTTTCTTGTAAAACCTGTGCACCCCAATACTACAGATCAAATATTTTTCGAGTGCCGTAGTGATCTAAAGAGCAACATTTACTTTGTTGTCATTGTACTTTTTAATTGAAGCATATGTTTTGAAATCATTGGTTCTGTGCTTTTACAATCCTATTTACTGACAATGTGGACATGTCCAAACCCAGTTTTGCAATGCTGATCTTGTCAACTTATGAAATATCCGTAGAAGGCGAGAGGGGAGCAAATGCCACATGCTCCTAAGCACAACGGCAGAATTTATCTACTGCTTGCATGTAGTGATCATATAATATACACAGTGTACTGCTTTCCTGCGTTCCTCAAAGATGCCCTGAGGGAAAAAGGCCATCTGGGAAAAGGACAGATGAGTTCCTCAAACCTTCCTTTGAGGCCCTGATTTTCCAGCCAAAATGCTGTGCTAACCCTGACAGAAGCCTTCATCTCCATTATCTCATACAGTGGGTGGTCATTAACAATTGAATCATTTTTTTTCCCAGTCCATTTAATGCTTTGTGAGCTCATCTTATCCACTTTAAATAAATATACGAGGCACAGAGTCTATTGTTTATCTCTGGAAATGGGGTGGATTATAATTTCTATCCTGCATACCTGCGAGGCATCACAGGGCATAAGGCTCCAGCCTTTGGCCAAGAGTGGAAGCAAACCAAACCATCTGTCACTGCAGTCAGATGAGCATTGGTTTATCTTCTCCCTACAATAGGACTTCTCCGAATGTTCCAGTTTTAGGAAAGATTCTGGTTGTGATCTGGAGTTTGATTCCTCAGATTTGGAGTTCATTCCTGTTCAGTGAAGGTGGAATCAAGAAACATTGCCCCGAATGTACATTGTGAATGGGAAATCCAGTGGCGACCACATGACCTTACATGGAATCAAATGTATGGCATTTGATGCCATATATCAAATCAGTGCAGGTGTGGCCCCATCATAGACTGTTAGTGCTGAATAGAGTGGTTTCGAAGATGTGAAACTGATGAATGAGTAAGATTTCACAGTAAGATCATTTTTACTGTTAATTCCAAATTGAAAATAATAATTGCATGACGAATTGTTGGTATAACTGTATTAGAAGAGCTAAGATCATTTTCAGGAATATGTTAAAAGGACATTTATAAAGACAGTAGTCCAGTTATTAACTTTATATACTGATGCAGTAAACATGGCTTCCAATCATGACATAGCTTTTATTAATTTTGTCTGGCATCAAAGAAAACTTAATTAATTTTATGCCATTTTTAATGCCATTTTTATGCCATTCAGATAAAATTATATGATGATAACATGAAAGGTCCATGGTATGTCAGGGAAAAATATGTGAAACAAACAAAAATGTGTATCAGAGTGGATTATTACTAAATTTTAAGACTATTTTTATAAGGGAGATGATACAAATACTATAAAAAAATAAAGTGACAGAATGTAAAGTGAGTGTTGTAAGAGGCACTTATTAACTTCCCTCCTATGCTGAAAGAAATTTTGGTGAATCAATTTTGAGTCTACAGGCTCCATTTAAAACTAAAAGCATCTGCACAGGAGTTGTTGAAATGCCACTCAGAATGAAATAGCTTTATCTAAAGAGAAAAATACTTATGTAATGGTAAAAAATGGTTTCAAAAGGATAACCTTATATAAATTCCACAGAAATGCACTGCAAATGGAAGAAAGGACGTGAAAAGAATAGGCTTTAGTCCATGTATGCTTTTTTTCTCCGTCTGGTTGGCTGTACTAGCACAACACAATGGCAATATCTATATATTTCCTTATTTACAATTTGTACTGAAGTTCCTTTTTACCTGTCAAGCATACTTGACCAGTATTTTCCTCTTTTCTTTGATGGAAGTTTTGAAATAATTAATTTCTTAGTACCTCCTTTTGGCATGCAATAGCATATGTTAACCAAACTAGCAAATTGAGCAACAAGAGCTTAATTGTATGTTGTCACTTACGTATGCTCAGACACAGATGTTAACAAAAAAAAAAAAAAAATTCAGTCCAACACGGCGACTCCTGCAATTAACAAAACGAACTTGCATTTTTTAAGCTCAAAAATTCATGGATGTAATATGACTTTTCTCCTCCTCCTTTTTTTTAGTATAACTTTTTGATTCATATCAGAGAAAGACACTTAGAAGAAGGAGAGCAGGACGTATTTAAAATTCTTCGATTGTATTCCAGGCACAAAGCTATTAGACAATATTTGGCAGGATTATAGCCCACTAGCTGAAATATGCCCAACTTTCTCGAAGTTAGGTCCGAGGTGGTTCTGCAGAACCCTTTGTTCTGTGCTAAGGCTCCAGCTAGAGGCAATCCTTTTGGTAAAGTCCAGACCTGAGATTTGATCTATCACTAGCAGTGACACATTCTTTCAAGTGCTGGACACTTGTAGAAAAATACTCATGGACTAATGAAGTAACAAATACCTAACTTCCATCTGTGTGTTTGCTATAAATGAAAGCTAAGGGACTGACCAGCATTTCTAACAGGAAGCCCAGATTGTAATTAAAAATTGTTAGTTGTCATTAATAATAACTCTCAAAAATATTACCTTTGTAAATTTTGACCTATACTTCTGCCATTTGTGGGAGAATTGTGTTTAACAAATACCACTTCTTCAGAAACATTGTATTCTTGTGGGAAACTTCCTTAATTTTACTGAATAAATGGAATTTTTCACTCTTTCTTGCAGGATATTCTAGGCTTTTTTTTTTCTTGTAAGGGTATATCTAGTGATTCTGATGAAACTAAATCTGACTTGAGTAATCTATATTTCAGTAGTACATTTCTGTTTAAAGATATGTTATGTTGACAGAGTCCAGAATAACATTTACATTATCTTGTTTCTATTGTATTCAATGTCATATTCCTATCTGTGCTTTTATTTTTCTTGAAATTAATAAAATTCTTCATCCAGAGATGAGGAGAAAGGGATGTAATCAGAGAATTCTTTTCTTTCTGCATGAACATGCTATAAGATCACATTCATAACCAAAAGCATATCAAGCATCTCTTAAAACTCACCAGATGCTTGCCTGCAGTTCTGCAAAACAGAAGCTGCTCAAGAACTGCACTTGTTACAAACCTAATGGATTTATGAGCCTCCTGGTGTGCCATATTTTCACATCGTGGGAGATATAGTCCCGCTGGATTATAGAAGACAATGAAAGAGCAGAGGCATGGACATGGTATTCCCAAACAATCATTCTCTTGGATGCTTTTTTGGGGTGAGGGGGAGGGGAGCGGGTTCATTATAAAAGCAGGAGGCTTTGGTTTTCAAAGCGCTTTTTGTTTTTCAATAAAAGACAACAAGCATCACAGGAGGGAAACTTAATTTTGGCCCTTTTTATGATCTCTTTCACTTTTTGACTCTGTTTCTTCCAAAATTACACTCTGTGCCTCTCCTGTTCCATTCCAGCACAGGTCTTTTCAACCTTGCCTTCCTTGATGAAGCATTTTCTGCCGAATCCCTATCATTTCCTCATTCCGGGTATTCTAGTGCCATGGATTGCTGCTCTTCTAGAAGAAAAGACCACTTTCCTTGCTGTCTCCACACGTACCTCCTAAATTCAACACCTCCCCATTTCGTGACACGAGGTCTGAAAATCCCTCTGTCCTTTAGGCCCGAAGTGTGTGTTGGTACCTGACGCTTGCTCACTACTGAGTTCCTGATCCCGTCCTGTCCCCAAAAGCCTGCTTTACAACAACAGCTCCCATCATTGCTATCTGCAGTTCGTGGGCTCTTCAGGGTTCCTGTACAAACGGTCCTATTTGCTTGGTTTCAGTTAAGTCTGTATTTCCTTTTCCAAACTGCTCTACTTGCAGTCTGTGCCCTGGCAGGAACAGAAATATTAAGCATCTCAAACATCTAAAAGGATGTACTTGGAGGAACAGAGAGGTGAGGAGCACAGAACTGATGAGGTAACACACAAAGTATAGAGTGAGAGTGGGCCTGGCACATTGGTATATATGTAGATGCACAAATGGATAAAAGTAAAATGAGAAAACAAAAAAATCTGAGCACAGGCTTAATAATTAATCTCCCTTGTAAGACTCAGCAAAACCAAACTTTCCAACCACTTTTCTTCAGAATTTCTTCTTGAATTCTGCTTGGGCCCATACACATGGGACTGTGAGTATGGACTATAGGCAATGGACCACCTTTCCAGCAGCACGGCTGCTAGTATGGAGACACAGTGCCAGGGCCCCAAACAGCTGCAGATTCCTTATGCATGTGGAGCAAGCTAGATGCAGGACGCTTTGGATAAGCTATTCAACAGCTCAGCAGCTTGCAGCTGATCTGTGTATTCTTGTCGCGTCCAGATATGATGAACAAAGTACATACGTGCAGTTCAGTTTTCATGGACCGCTCTGGTCCTTGCTGCTGCGTACATACAATTTATCTGTCTGTGCTCAGAGAACCCAAGGACAGCTGGGTTTTCTTGTCTGGCCAGGTGGCCAACATACATAAAAGCCTTGTTAGTAGCTGACAGGTGACAGCTCTCTCATTTCCCAAGAGGCATAAGGAGCACAAGTTCCCAGTGGACCATCAGGCTGTAGTGAGATGGCCCTAGAAAGGGAACAGGAAAGCCAGTAGCACAGGCCATTTAGCAGTTTGTTCAATGTGCATGTCTCCATGCACACCACACAAATCTGACCTAGCTTCTTGATCCATTAAGTTCCTGAGAAAGTCATTATGAATTACCTACTTGCATGAAGTCATTAGTAAGTATCCAAAAAGAAGAGAGAAAGGATTTCTTTGTGTGTTACCTCAGCCGTGGCTCCCAGCCCTGGAGAGGGGAAGGCATTTATACAAGGGAGATGGGATTTGCACTGGGGCTACTAGAGGGTCCTCACAACACCTGCTTGTAGCTCATTCATCAAGTAGTCCCTGGGATCCCCGCCATGTGATGAATACATGTTCCTGGGATCCCCTGTCTCCTTGAAGTAGGTCAAAAAACACATGCTTCATTTTGGCGCTTTCCAGTGAATTTCACAGCCTGAATCCCTCATCAAGCCAGCTAAGGCTAAGAGTTTCTGGATGCCTCAAACTGAAAAGCTCTCAGACTCTGCAATGTGCTATACGTGCTGTTGATCAGTTTAGAAGTAGGAACATGCACACAGGAGATGCAATGGCTTGTACTGAAAAAGAGTTTCCTGTTATGTCCACAATATGTGATTTGATGCAAGTCAAAAATATTCTAATGTTTTGGTTTCACTCATGAATGGTGTATCCGTGTAAGAGCCTAGAGCTGCAAGAGGAAATGATAATAAACACCTTGACTTTCATTTAAAAAAAAAACGCAAAAATTAAAATATACTACACAAAAATGTCTGGCTGATGTTGAAAGCTGAGTAAAATAGCCAAATCTAATAAAAGAGTCAAACACTGGAGGCTGATGTTATACAAAATTAGATGTGTAGGCCCAAGGTTACATTTATAAAAAATATCCCACTCAAATTTTCATACAGTCTGGAGACACCTCAACCAAATAGCTATTTTTCTGCTTGCTTGTTTAACTTCTGGGAGTTATTTCTACTGGGTTTGTTTTTGTGTGCCCAGAAATACCTTCCTTTTATAACTTGTAGAGATTTTAATCTGCCATTATAAGCATAAGGTATATCTTTAGAAATTTCTTCTTTATAAATCCATGCTGTTCTTGGGTGTTTAATTATTTACTAGTTTGATTTACAGGACAGTAAAGTCTAGAATGAATATTTTCTCTGCAAGTTTTTAGTATCACATTTTCTATGCAGTTGATCACATGTACCTTTTCACTGATCATTTCAATGTGGAATTCAATATCTTGGCAAATTTATGCATTTATTAGAACAAGCACTGTGTAGCACAGAAAGGTATTTTCAGGGTCTATTGTGTCTCCTGATATCAGGGTCCATTAGATTCTCCTCTTTACAGCTAGGTTTTTGTTGGCTATTTTTTTTAGTTCACTTTCTTCACTAGCCCTTATAGCAGTGTTGTTTTTTTTTTTGGTTGATCAAAACCTTATCACTTTCTAATGTTATTTTGTGAGCAATTTTTAGACATATTTCCTGCTCTACTTTTTCCTTTTTGATTGCCAGTCTTGCCTTGCTGCATGTCTGTCCCCTTTTCTGTCCCTGTAATCATATTTTATTTTGTTTTTGAACACCGCAAACTCTCTATAAAAGCAGTGCAAATCTTAGCCTCATCTTTATACATTATTTTAATCCAAATATGAAAAAGAAAAATCAAAGGGTGCTATGATAGAAATGGAGAATTTAAGAGTTTGCATTATTCCAGTCTCACTATGGTTGTATTTAAAAGGAACTGATTTTGAACTGGACTTGTGTTTTTACTAGCTAAGATCCAATTTTTTTTTGTTCTGGACCTTCTCTGCTCAACTGTTAACATTGTGTTAACATATAGTTACTCTTCAGATTATTGCACATAGTTTCTCTTTTGTCATTTATCTTGCTTTTCTTACCTTTTTTTCCTTTTTTGCAGAATTTTTCATAGGATTAAAAACCAAGGAAGTTTCAGTTTCTTCTATATCTACACAGAAGTTTTTGCTCTTCAGACAATGTTTTGGTTACAAAATATTACTGTTTTTAAATCAGAATGTCAAGTAGAAGCCCATTGCTGTAGAGGAAATTGTTACAGTGCCATTGGCTTGCTATGATTTTCCATCACTCACTACACTGCAGAGAGCCAGCCAAGAAAAAAAGTTAAAATCACAGCAGAATTCCAACACTTTTATTCTCCTTAACAAGTACTAATGTTTGTTGCTAACCTGAAGAGCATATATTTTGATCTTGCTAAAAATAGCAGTGCATACATTAGAAATGCAGTAGACTGCTGGCCTCCGCTCATTTTGTTCCACTGTTTATATGTTTAAACTCTTAAGACATTCAATTTTGAGCATATATGGAGAAACTGCAAATATCTCAAGGCACTTAAAAAGCTACCATATGAAACAAAGTGACAAAGGTGTTGGACCAGGTGGACATGTGGGGGTTAGAGATGGGTGTCCTTGAATGCATGAGCTGACATGACAGCTGTGGGTCAAGTCACTCAGAGTGGCAACAGTCTGTATCCCAGCATGAGGAAGAGGAAGAAGAAAAGAATGTCAGTGGCCTATCCCCACAAATGGGGAGATATGGATAGAGCAAGGATTTGGGGTGGGAGGCAAAGAGTAAGTCTTGTTTAGCACATGGGACCCAGTGGTCTGAAAAGAGGAGAAATGTGTGTGTCTCCAGGCACGCTCCCAATACAATGACTTTTGACAGACATTCCTTGGAATGGGAGTTCACCATTATTAAACACACACAACCAGCACTGTGTGGTGCTGTGTGAAACTGAATTACGTGTTTCGCTGGATCTATTGCCTTTGAAAGTCAGGTCTGTGCTGAAAGCACAGCATTTTCTTGACAACTGTGGAGTTCACTTTTGGAAGAGACGAGTGTAACAGCGAATGTTAAAGCTGGAAAAAATCTGTGCTATAATTCAATCATCTGCTGCATAAATGTAAACCATAAAAAGAACTTCATTGAACTCACTGAACTATGAAGTGTATGATTTTGTTTTGTGATAGTGAAATCTTTTCACAGAACTAATTAATCTTGGATAAAATTTTTGACCAACAAAAAATTCACTATATTCCTTACCATATCTTAGCATGAGAGCTTGGAAATAAAATATAACTCTTTTTTTTTCACTTCATTTGTATGCAGAAGAACTACAACATTTGACATGTTTAGGTACTTCTTATAAAATAAAAATGGCAGGCATCATATTAACTCTTGGATGATGGGAACCATGAGAGATCAGAAATAAAGTTACAGATATTACTAACTTTATTTCTAAAGAGTGATATTTTCTTCAAAAGAAAAACTTCCAGCATTCCATGATATGACCTTTCTACTATAAAGCCAAACATAGCAATTTGTGTTATTATAACCTCTATTACTGACTGTAATAATTTTGGTTGTAAAGACAATATTGCAAAAACAATCTCCATTTCTGTTATTTCAATTTGTCCTGATGGTGTCTGCCAAGAAAGCAAGCAAATTGTGGTGAAATCAGGTAGGTCTGTGCATAATCAAATGATTGTTTAAAATTTAGATTGATATGCAAGTTGGCCGCATTTTAGTATGACCATTTTCACAGCCCAAGCAGGGAAATTGAGATCAGCCTCTATATTATAACAAAACAAGAAATTGATCCACCAAAAAAACAATCTGAAAACAATTATGTGGCCATTTCATAATAAAAATTCATTTCAGAAGATTAAAGTATATGTTTCAACTTAGACCTCATCAAATTTTTGTTTTTGTCTTGCCTTTAAATAGAGATCATACTAAAATAAAAGCCTGAAAGATGTCATAACTATTTTTCTTCCAAATGTGTGTGAATAGAATTACTCTTCTTAATTCACTACTGAAAGATGGATGCAGTTTTTATAAATGCTAAATATTGCCTTTCTAGATGATTTAATATGGTGCTTTACTTTAAGTATTAGTTCTTGATAACATGCCTTCTAATGACCCACAGACCCTACGTTAATTTTGGATAAAGGTAATAAGTGTTTATTATTTTCTGGATGGATACATACACATATTTATGCTTTATGCTAACACTGTATGGTAAGCAACAATAAAGACAGAGAAATAGAAATTTGTTGTGGGTTCATATGAAATATATATCAAAAATACCTCACTGCATAGTCATTAAACATCACAGTGTCAAAGGTCCATTCTTCCTGGCTTGGGTTAGAGTTAGAAAAGGTTTCAGTTTGTCACATGATGGTATTACTGTGTTTTATACAGTTACATTCTATGTACATCTTATGTACTTAATGTTGGTTTGGCTTTCATTGTGTACCAAGAATTTGGGTAAATCAGATGGTAAACAGAAGAACTTACCTACAGCAACTCTTGAAGTATAAATAATCCTGAATAAATCCTGAATACCTAATACTGAATAAATCAATTGAATGATGATATTACTGCATTTGGGAAGATATACATTGAAACTTTTAAACTTGAGCAAATATCATGTTTAAAGAAAAGGCAGGTACTTTGTTTGTATATAAGTACACACAAGGTAGTTCCAGGTTACCCCTGAGGGAAGCCCTTAGCAAGGGCTGCCATGAGAGACATCCTGAATGGGAATTTCTTGTTCACTTCAGACTACAATTGCTAAAAAAAAATAAGCTTTCCTTCTCTGTATGAGTTACATATTGCTCAAAAATGAAGAGTTACTGAGGTTGACTGTTTCAGAGAGCCCACCATCCCACTATTAAATGTAGACTCATTGGAAAGGAAGGCGCCAGTAGCACAGAGAGACTTTGACACTAATTTGACATTAGTTGTTTTGTTTTGTTTGTTTGTTTCTGGCAGATCTATTTCATTTTTTTTCACTTTTATTTATCCCTTAAATCACATGCAGGAGTTACAGTCTTCATTTTGCCAAAGACTGTGTCTTTGGAACAAAATATTAGAAAATTTGAAGAAATACGGCATAATTTAAACAGCATGTTTCTTATGAGGAAAGTGCCACAAAATAATGAAGAGTATGGTATCTTAAGAATTATACAGTTGATCTTACATTTTTGGGTTTTTTGCCTTTCAGAACTGGTAAATTTCACGAAATAGTGAAGTGATTACAGATATTATGCACAATCAGGTAAGACTAGAGATGGCTGAAGACTTTTGAAACCTGTGGGAATGTTCAGACTGACTGACATTAACATATGCCTAACGGTAAAAATAGGGCAAAAGGGCAGACAAACCTACTAAGAAAAATATGAGATTGTGTAATGAAATTACAGTGTCATTGTATATAATAAATTATATTTTCCTATCTGGAATATTCTAATTTCTAGTCATGATGTTTTTTTAAAAGTATCAGCATAGATCCAAAAGTGTGTGACAATTTCTGTAAAAGTCTAAAGTGCTTTTTTCAGAAAGAAATATCAAATAGATTGGACCTGTTTCCCATTCAAAGATTTAGAAAAAAAAGTTAAGGCTGGAAGGCAGCTCTGGAGATCATCCAGTCCAACTCCTCTGCTCAAGCAGGGTCACCTAGAGCATGTTGCCCCTAACTCTGTCTAGATGGCTATTAAATATCTCCAAGAAAGGGGACTCTACAACCTCTCTGGAAAAGCTGTGCCAGTGCTCAGTCACCCTCACAGTGAAGAAGTTTTTCCTCGTGTTCAGATAGAAATTACTGTGTTTTAGTTTGTTCCCACTGATTCTTATCCTGTTACTGGGCACTACTTTAAAAAATTCTGTCTTTTCGTCCTACTTTTAGATACTTAAGCACATTGACATGGTCTTCCACCGCTCTTCTGCAGGCCGAACAATACCAGCTCCCTCAGTCTTTCCTCATAAGAGAGGTGCTTCAGCCACTCAATAATCTTCATGGCCCTTTGCTAGACTCTCTGCAGTAGCTCCATGTCTTTCTTGTATTGGGGAGCCCAGACTTGAACACAGGCTAAATGGAGCAGGGGACCACCTTCCTTGCAATATAGGCAATACTCTTTCTAATGCACTCCAGGATACCATTGGCCTTCTTGGCCACAAGGTCCTATTACTGTGATCTGCCAGGTCCTCCACGTCCTTCTCTGCAAAGCCTGTGCTTGTGCTGGTGCATGGGGTTGTTCTTCACTAAGTGCAGGACTTGGCACTTGCCTTTGTTGAACTTTGTAAGGTTCCTCTCATCCTATTTCTCCAGCCTGTTGAGGTCCCTCTGAATGACAGTGCAGTCCCCTGGGGTATCAGCCACTCCTTCCAGTTTTGCAGTATAGAAAACTTGCTGAGGATGCACTCTGCCGCATCAGCTAGGACATAAATGAAGATGCTATACAATATTGTACCCAGTATCGATTCCTGAGGGACACCTCTATCTACTGGCCTCCAACTAGACTGCATCACACCTCTCTGAGCTCTCTGAGCTCTGGCATTCGGTCAGTTTTTGGTCCACCTAGCCATCTAGCTCACAATTCATCAGTTTAGATGTTTGGCATAGATAGCTAAAATGAGATTGAAGAAAAGCACACTAAACATCCTGGAAGAGGTGGTGAGTATCTTTATCCTTTCTGTATTATAAGAATCAGGGACTGTCAATGAATCTGAGAACTGCACAATTTAAAATCAGTCCACAGAACTCTGGGCAACCATGCTAGCTTAAAAACATAAAACCATCCAGCTTTAAGTGTTAGTCAATTCTTCAGGGGCTGAGTGAAAATTCCCAAGGGATTTATGCATTGCTGTCTGCTCATTATATTTTTCTCTGGTGCACACAGAGACAAAATTCTGTATCACTGGTCTCATCTGAAAGACTACGGTCCACTGTTTTCTTAAGAGGAAGAAGGAGTCTATTAACACATAAGGATCTACTTTTGAACGACTTTTTGCTGGAATGAATTTTTAAGCCCTCCAAAACCTGTTCCAAAGGCGGGAGTTTTCTATTTAATGTGAAACAGGTCTCAGGAAATAGGGCCAGATAAAGCAAAGAAAGAACAGAATCATTGAGATGAGCTGAACAGATAGTGGGATCCAGTTATTTTTTGTTTTCAATAAAGAATGTTGAGATAAATTAAGAACGCAATGGAAATTCAGGTTTCAAATATACCCAGGATCTAAAGTGCTTTCATGTGTCCAAAATTACTAGCTTCATGGAAATTATCAAAAAGGGAGTGACAGTCCGTAGGACTGAGATCCTAAAACCACAGTACCATGTGTTTAAGACTTCAGTGTGTTTATTGCCTTAGAGGCTATGTGATTTCTTCATGTTTTTAACTTTGCTTCTTTCTTTTTTTTTTTTTTTTGTACAATTTTCGGATTGGCAATGAAGTTATTTATAAACCAACACTGAGGATATTTATTCCTCTACAGTCTGTAGAATGCAGACAAGAATAATCTTTGCCTTGCTCTCTCTCCTCTCTCTTTTGAATAAATATTTTGCTTGTAGTTCATCCTTTCCTAGTTAAAATATACATTTTACATTCACAAGCACTACTTTTGAGTCTGATCTCTAAACCAACAGAAGCCAAAGCAAAGAATCTCATTGACATCAATAAGCTTTGAATTAGCCATGCAATATACTACAAATCACTATTTCTTTTGCATGGGTCTGCAACCACTTTGCTACCATACAGAGGATATTGATGTGGAAATATTTTGGAAGGAACATTAGCACAGAATATAGAAGGTCTTGCAGTAGTATTCAATTAAAAAATAAAAATCAAAGATATTGTATTATTACAGAAGCTGCTTTCTATATTGCTACATTCAGTGACTGACAACAACATGAGGGAGAATCTATCTGCTCCCAAATTTCTCCCCGACATAATTTTTTTAGGATATTTGAAAATTTGTATTTCTTATGTTATGTAAATGCATTGTGTGAATATCTTGTTTTATAATTGTTTAACTGCATTGTCATTTCCTTGACTTTATCCAGAAGAGAAGATCAAGCTAAAAAGGAAATCTGAGCAAGATGTGAGAAAGATCCAAATGTCATATAAATCCCCCTCTTTCTGGCAATTTTTCCAGCACAGCACCCTGGGGGTTGATCCCAGCCAGAAGAACACTTTGGCAAACAGAAGTCTTAAATAGCAGACACATCTGCTGTGAAAATTTGGCTGTTGATAAGCTGGAGAGACATGGTTAAAGACAAAGTAATTTTAATGTCTGCTGAAAGACCATTTCTGAGTTGGATTGGGATTTTAGGTATTTCACTGTCAAACTGATGATCTAACAGTGATGGTGTGCAAGACACAGATTTCCAGCATTACTGTAACTTACCAAACAGTGTAGTATAATTATTAATAAAAGAAAGCACAGTGATGACTTGTGAAGGAATGTGGTCTCAGTAACCATAACACTCTAGGGTCATTTAAAGAACACCATATTGTTCAATATTGGAAAAAAAAATCTGAAATATAACAATTGCTTATTTTGCACAGAAAACATGTGCTACATAATTTCTTTGCAATGTTTATTTTGCTCTGGAGGAAAAGTCTATGTATCACTTTATGCTTCTCTACTACCCTGTGTCTTAGAAAAAACAAGCCCTTGCCAAATATTTCAGAATGAATTACACTTCCTAACCTCAAAATATGTTCTAGAAAGCAGGTGGTTTTCTCTGTAGCTTTTGTGTAGGGGAAAGCGAAATATTCACTATTAACCACAACAACACTGTTGTCATCATAAACATAGGTGCTTTGAGGCTTGAATCATTTTTTTTTGTTGAGTGTATTTTATCTACAAATAATGGAGTTTTAATTACTGTCTGGAGTATTAACAGTACTTGGGGAAGAAACCTATGTCATAAAAAGAAATACAGTCTTCCAGGTTATCAGCATCCCCTGTTTACTTGAACAAGATCAGCCATCTTGACTTTGCTGGTGGTTTGTCATTTTGGTTAATTTTTAAACACAAAAGCAGGTTCTTTTTAGGGTGAGATCTTGAGGTTAGCACTTAGTGCAGGAGATGCATACATTTTCTCAGAAACATCAGCTAATATTCTGGAAGTTAGTGCTAAACTGACTTGCTTCCTTCCTAGATGAAAGCTTATGCATTTGTTGGAAATAGCTCAGTATTATGTGAGTCTATAGGTAAATCTGTAAATCATTATGGGTATAAATTAAAACACAGGCAGTTCCATCTCCATGTGAGGAAGAACTTCTTTACTGATAGGGTGACAGAGCCCTGGAACAGGTTGCCCAGATTGACCGATCTGGGACTCCCCTTCTCTGGAGATCTTCCAAACCCGCCTGGATGCCACCCTGTGCCACGTGCTCTGCGTGTCCCTGCTTGAGCAGAGGGATTGGACTGGATGATCTCTAGTGGTCCATTCTAACCTCAGCCATTCTGATTCTGTGATTCTGTGAAATCTTCTGTTTGTTTCTTAGTCAAGGGATACTCAGTTTGGTTATGCTTTAAAAGTTCTACCTTCTTTAGTGAATTAAAAAAAAAACCAGGTTGCTTGGGGCCTTTTTCCTTAGGTGGCCAGTATGAAAAAGGATCTGTGGTTTCATTAGCAGAATGAAAAGCTTTTGTAGCTTCCCTACTGTAAAGGGCAGAGCTAATGCATGGGCCATCCTACAGTTCCTCCCAGAATTTCTTGGCTAGTTTATTTTCAGTAAATACCTTCATTTTTGGAGTGGTTTCTTTGCTTGGTGGGTCTCCCTAGTAGGGAGTCCTAGTAGGGGGGAAATCTAGAAAAAGAAAGAAACTCTTTCTTCCAGAATTCAGGCAAAGTGAAGAGAGTTTTTGCCATGAAAAAGGAGGACTTGCTTTTGCCTGACTTTGTTTGCTGAATCCTGGGCCTTAGTTATTTCTTGGGGATTTTATTCAGAAATGTTGTACTTTCCATTAAGTATTGCTTCATCTAGGTGTATTAAATGTAAACAACATACTGAGTTGCTATTATGGGCTTTTAAAAATTGAGGCAGAGTTCAGGTGATGTTAACCTGCTGCAGGGTAGGATGGAGGAGGAGAGTTGTGCAGAAGAGCTGACCTAGTTGTGTGACTGCTTTGGACAAATCCAATTTATTCCTTTAGGATTATAAATTTATTTGATTTTTGGAACTCCTTGTTCCCTGATGAGAAAAGTAACTTGAAAGCATTTTACCAGCTTGACATCAATGACATCTTTTTGTCTTGCATTAGATCTATGACCACAATTAAATGCTTTTTCCCCATTCCCAAGCATTGATGCTTAGTCCTTTAGTCTCATTTAGACACATTGCAGCCCACCCACAGTAGATCTGCAGAGATGCTGGAAAATCAAAAAGGTGAATTTATATCATCTCCACAAGTAAAATAACTGCTATAATCCCCCTGAGATTCTATACCCTCTGTAGCTTTCCAATACAGTGTTTAAAAAAGGGGCTTTGAAACATGATGCTTGCTTTTTAGAAAGCGATATAACTATGCACTGAAAAAGTAAAAACTGCACCTGCACCTTTGGCCCTCCCCAGAGGAGCGAGAAAGATCAAAAGTACAAAATTTCTCTCCCTCACGTTCACTAGAGCAACTAGCTGAAGGAAAAAGCAACCTGACCGCTCCACCCCTTGATATTGTATAAGTTGTCCTGGATGTGCTGCATAACTTTCTGTCAGGTCAGAGAATCCCCTGGGGATTTCTCTGACAGTATTATATGCCAGGTGCTGCCTGCCCAGATCTTCTGAAATAATTGCAGGCACAGGGGCTCCTCTGTAAAAGAGCAGTCCCAAGTATCTGATGAAAAAGTCTGTCCATGCATTTGGTAGTCAGAGCTGTTACTCATTGAAAGAGTAGCCTTTTAGAGACTCCACATCAACAACTAATAAAAGCAGATTAGGTGCTCAGATGCCTCATAACCATGGATCAGCCTGGTTATCACCACTGTTGTGTGCAGGGAGAAGACTGTAAAGCTCATGGAGCTGTTAGAACCTCCTTCAGCGAGTGTGGAGCTCTAGAAAACCTGCCACCCTCTGCTGCCAAAGTTAGCAATTTTGGGATGTTACTGTAAGTAATAAAGACATGCCTAAGCAGTTCCTGCTTCATCAACACGATGAGGCCCTTTTAACCAAAGCAGAGCAGATGTACTTAATGAGGAACTTCATGAGGCACTGGACTTGTGCCTGTCAGGAAGATTAAGTCAGAGAAAAAACTTGGGCTAATTACTGACCTGTTCTCTAGCAGAGGCTCATTGCAAATTTAAAGTAGCACAGAAAGAGACAAGAAGTTTCAAAGTCCAAGAAGAAATGCAATCAGAAAACATTTGCATTATAGTTGCCCCCCAGGAGGCGGGATGATGGAATGAGAAGGAAGAGAATGAGTTCATTATTTCTGACGGGGTAGAAATCATGACTCTCTCTCTGTCTTCATACAGGCAAAATGGTAGATTTTATTTTTACTTGCTGTGAATAGCTAAGGAATCTAGTAATTATTCTGGCAAGATTTATGATATAAGGGTATTCTCAAGTACTTTATAAAACAGATTATAAAACTCTTCATCACTTCAGCACTTTCTCTTAAATGCATGAAAATAATTCTTCCATTCCTAGTTGCAGCCTTCACCATTTCGTGGCAATTGTTTCTCCATGTCTCCTTTAATTTAGTTTTGAGAAATACTATTACACACATACTACATATTGTATCTGTTCTTCAGTGACATGTGAATTCACATGTGCCTATCTGCTCCAGAGAGAACCAAGTTTCAATATGAAACTACTATATCTGGATGCAGGGAGGGAAAAAAAAGTGTAGGGAAATGAAATTTAAATGGTGGTAACAGATACTGCATCTCTTGTTTGAAATACAGTCCTCCCTCTCCATGCTTATCATTAGAAAAGTTGACACGATGCATGAAATATTTTTTTAATTATGTGCGAAGGGAAGATTGTCAGAATCACATTTAGCAAACAATAACTTCAGCCACAGGAACTAATGGGAATGCAAGGACTGATGACAGGCCACAGGCAGATAGGAAGCAACTGCAAATAGAGCCTGTCTTTCACGGCCTGCAGTATGTCCTGTGCCAGCTCTGTGCCACTCAATATGTGTGTGTGTGTAAAAAGGAGGGATGCAGCTCCCTTAGCCTTTTCTGGTAAATCTGCTACCAGTAAGTGAATTGAAAATGAATTTTGGACAAAGCAGCAGCTCCAGAGGAGGGAGAGTTACATCTCTTTTCCAAGAGGCCCACATCCCCATTTTATCCTGACATGCTACTGTATTACATAAAATTTTCCAGTACCAAGAAGAATTCCATGCATCTTTCACTACTGTGAATTCATCAGTCATTTCCAGCCCTGCTGTGGTTCCAGGGTGTCTGCACTGGGCCCCCTCTCTTGTCTGCAGGAACATCCTTTGAGACACTGGGTCTGCTAGTATATAAAAGTATGAGTTTCTCAATGTTTGAGTCAGGCTTGGTTTTCTGTTGTGCATCTTGGTTTGCACAGCAGTCCCTAAGCTTCTCTTGGGAACTGGTGGCTGTTTTCTTCAGCCGAAGTATTTATTAGGAACAGCTGTCTCTATGAGTAAGGGTGGGGAAGGGCTAGCTGAGCAGCAGCTACGTAGCAAAAAGGATCTGGGCTTCTTGTGAAGTGCAAGCTGAATGTAGGCCAACAATGTGGCAAATAAATAAATAAATAAATAAAGGCACGCTAGCACACTAGGAGGCATATTGTCTGCACAACCCATTAAGTGATCCTTCTAGTCTACGTGAAGCTCTTGAAGTCTCAGCTAGAGCGCTAAGTGTTTTTGGGGGATACTGAAATTAATAACGGATGTGAATCGTTAGACACAGACCAGAGAACAGTGACAAAGATCAGAACTGGGAAAAAGAAGGGCTTCAGGTGGACCACTGAACAGGGACTGCTTACCTGAGAACAAAAAAAAAAAAAAAAAAAAGAGGGGAACACGTTAACAGTTGTCAATATATAAAGGAAATAGAAAAGACCACCCTCTCCCCTGACACCTTTATACCTGCTACCTGCAAGAAATAAGGGGTCCGTATTGCAGCAAGTGAGAGTAGATGAGTCAAGAGCAAAAACGTTCACAGTGATTACACTGTGGAATAATTTACCTGGTGAGCTTGTAAAGTCTTTCCTGGTAGAAGTACATATGAGCAAACAGATTTGATGGGCACTGGTGAGAATGATATTATTTACAGATAACCCTTCTTTCAGGAAAGGAATAGAATAAATGAACTCTTTAATGTTTTCCCATACCTACTTTCTGTGCATCTTAAGTTTATTCATTAAAACAAAGCATGGCAAAATACAAGGCTTTTCAAACAATTCGTACATATGCGTTTCACAGCTCTGTCTGCCCACACATTGCGGAGAGGAGGGTAAGCCAAATTCTTTAGACAGCCCCATCAGCCATCACTACAGACCAGTCTGACAGCCTTCCTCCCTGAAAGGGAGAGAGACCTCTTATCTGACCTGTGTTCCTACTTTTCCAAGTCCTTACATTTTTAACTGTGTTTGGTAGGCTCAGTGGAAAGTAACATTAAGGTATGGGTCTCTCACGCTTTCTTACTAAGCTTAAAGTTCCCCCCAGTAACTGTCTTTTCTCATCTTGGGATGCAATGTAAGGCCTGCTAGAAAATACACAGGAAGGGAAGAGAATGACCCTTCTTTCCTGTGCTTTTCTTAACAGCCTCTATTATTTACTGCAATATAAGTTGTACAGGAAATCGCCTACTCACCAGAACAACACGGTCTGTATGTAAATTACAGAACAGACCCACATTTATCCCTAAAATTTTGAATGTTGGTACACAGTCTGCCTGACAATGAAATTGCACAGTGACATATTAATTTCTGCCTTACTTCTTCTAAGTTTATCCCATTTAATCAAATGCAGACTGCCCTGAAGGAAAGTTATGTGGGCAATCTTTTCCATCGCTTAAAATAACTTCTTAATATACCCTTTAAAATGTAGCTATGTAAATGAGTAAATAAGACATTTCTTCAAATGAATTTAATTCATAGAAAACAAATCAAGTGGATTATAGAACGACTTATAGGTCAAGGTACTCTTACAGTTTAGTTTTTGTGTCAAGTGTGACCAACCTGTCAAATCTGAATTGTTTTCCTGCCTCGGTTTAGTTCTAACTATTGTAGGTGTCTATTGAGCCTTGAAACCATATTATGCAATTGAATTATTTCATATGGAAATCATTTATCTTCGCAGAATTGGGAATCACACTCTGCACTTGTGATTTACTTTTTTTTTTAAATGTAGATTTTTTAGAATGAAGAATATTTGGTACCGGAAATACTTGTTTGTATACTTGTTGAAAAAGGAAATAAGTTATTTACTTATATATGACTCAGTTATAAGGGTGCAAACGTTGATCAATCATACGAGACATTTTAAAAACATTTTAATAAGTTCTCAAATAGTTTTGATTACAATGTTCATACTTGAGAATTTTAACATTTTTCACAGCATTTTGAGAAGTGGAAGTGTTCATTCTGTGCAGATTCACGGACCACATTTATGCAATCAAGTAATTGAAATATTTATTTAACATTAGCAGAGGTATGTGTTAGATTTAAAATTTCTTAGAGACTCCAGCATGTTAGTAGTGAAGTTATTATATTTCCCTACTCTAGAAAAAGCTAAATAGTGCAAAAAGATAAATGTAGGTGTTCACGGAACATCTGTTTTAAAAGCAAACAATTAAAGCCCCCACAAGACTGAATCATATTTGAATTGTAGCAAATAATGCCTTTTTAGTAAGTTCACAATAGGAAATATTATTTGCACTTCCCTCTGTATGGACACCTTAATTATGTTTGTGCAATTAGGTAGACAAGGACATTAAGTCAAGGTTTTCCCCCTAAGCTTTTCTTCACAATATCTATTTTGACCAAAAGCTAGATATTTTGGTAGGGCCTGGAAAACTGTTTTCCATCTAAGATGAATACACTTACTACTGTCCCTTGACATTGACTTCTAGCTTAAAATTATACTTGTTTGAAGTAAATTAAATATGGTCAAAAGTTCAGACTGAAGTCTTTATATATGTAGAGGCCAGAGACCCTTTCCAACATTTATTCCACTCTGCTCAGTAGACTGCATGTATTTTTTT
Source organism: Crypturellus soui (assembly GCA_032275445.1). Taxonomy (NCBI): domain Eukaryota; kingdom Metazoa; phylum Chordata; class Aves; order Tinamiformes; family Tinamidae; genus Crypturellus; species Crypturellus soui. The sequence goes on along the minus strand of JAUBNY010000172.1, from coordinate 1,189,012 downwards.
ATATTGAGATATCCAAGATAAATGTTCATATTTATTAAAAAAAAACTCCATCTAATTTAAAAGTACCAATGATCTCTTCATCCAAATCAACTATTAAGAAGCTATTGAAAGTTTTTGTTGATTCATTTGTCTATAACAGAAGACTGTGTTAAACTTATGAAGTACCACAGAGAAATGAAATTACCTGGAAGCCCTCCAAAGCTCAAAAAATTTAAAAAAAAACAAATCTTGGCATTTTTTGTGATCTTTCATATTCCTCAGTTACTCTATTTCAAAGTCTACTTATAGACGTAGACAGGACAATTGTCCTTATAAAAAACTCTCAAAATGTTAGAAAATATGGTCCTTCTTAGAAAACTAGTAATCCACATTCTGCAAACACAGAATAAACCAGTGTAGGGTTTCTGATATAAAACACTGTAAACATGATAAAAAGGTGGCTTAAACTGATGCAAAGCAACTCCCTGGAAGCAATATGAGAATGTAAAATGTATATGTGTGTTTGGTCACAAGTGCATATATTTGACAATCTGACAAGACATCCCTTAGACATACAAATTCTGATTCTGCAAAGTTTTTCCCGACTTCATTTGGTGAGATAACTCACACATGTAAAATCTGCAGGGCAGTTAACTTTAGAATGTACTAAATACACATTGACAAGACATCAGTTTCAACCGGTACATCCTGACCTCTCTCCTAAGCTTAAAGAGTTCTCGCTAGTTTTGATTTATTGCCTTCCAAATCTTCAACACACATTTCAGTCACAAAAATAATAATAGCCTCCAGCCATTTACTTTAAAAGAAAGTATAAAAAATACATATATAATAAATTATTAATTATACTTATTTGTAAATTTTTGCTATCAATAAACCATCTATTTAACACGCCTAGTTTTTCTAGAGAGTTCCAAAAAATCAGGTAGCTCTTCTCCGAAACTTGGGAAGACCCTTGGATGACTCTTTCGTTTATATGCAGCTGACAAGTGTGCTAAATCATATATAGAGACAGGACTTAGAAAAAAATATGTAAAAAGAAAATATTAAAATGGAATAAAAAGATCTGCATAGAAAACAAGAAGGAAGATAGCAATAAACATACTCATTCTTGGCATGATGGGAACCAATACCCTATATTAGTTATGCCTCTATCTTTAAAGATTTTCTTTCAATCATAAGACACTATATTTATGTTTATAGAACTTTGGATCATCTCAGATGTTATCAGTGAAAAAAAAAACCTTTTTTTTATATGACTCTCATATGCAAGCAAACAGGGTTTTATTGGTAATAAATCAGTTAATATTAGCAGTACAAGTAGTACCTTAAGCAAACAACACAATTCATTTAGCACTACTCATGTTGAAAAGCATGAAGTGATCTCTCAGTTACCTGCTTTGACTTTTCAACATGTGTTTTAAATTTGTATACCTAACTGAAAGGAAATGAACAAGTACTGCAGAGCACGAAGTCAAATATTTCTCCAAATATAGTGATGCCCGTTATACTTTATTCACAACTCAGATTTAATGAAATCATAAAGAAAAAAATAAACATGCGATCTCTTTCCTGATGTTTGCCTAGCAAGACTACATGGAGAATTAATTCTGAAATTTCCTTCTGGAAGTGCATTGCTATTAGAGCAGGTCAGGTTGGTCAGGTCTCATGTCTCAGATGCTGTCACACTGTTTGCTCCCTTTATCACTTCTGAAATACTTATAGAAAACCAGCTCTGAGGCATAGGGAAGCCCTCCATGATCTGTCGGGGGGGAAGTGCATTTTTGCTGGTGCTGCTTCTCCTTTGGTGAATTATCGTGGCTTTGTTTTGACTGAATCCAGTGGCAGAGATCATCTGAAAAGAAAAGCTGTTTTTTGTGCTGTTTCCAAAGCGGGCTCTGGAAACACTAACAGGAAGGGCAATGAGCGTGGAAGTAATAAGAGGAGCCCGACCGCTCCCTCTGAGCATGCCATATACCCAAGCCATTTTTCATCATTTTAAAATCCAGGACTTTTTTTCAGCCTTCAAATATTGCATGGTGTAATCTCTTAAAAGCTATGACAGTCAGTCGTCCTACTGTAAGTTTGGGGTTATAATCTAACTTGTGAAGTGTTTGTCTTAAAAAAAGAACATGGTGGCTTTTTCCACTGCTGAAAATAGTAAGAAAACATCCTAAACAAAAGCCTGGTATTCAAACGTAAGCGGAATTGATTTGTTTAATCCCTTGGCTGCATAACTGCATCTCATCCTGTTGTTGGTAACAGGAGCTGTGCCAAAAATAACATCCCCTTCATTGTGCCAAACTGATACTGTTCAACGCTTTCAAAAAGCAAGAATATTGCCAAATCAAATAGATTTCTGAGAATGAGCTGGTGTGAAATCACGAAACACAATTTACACATCAAACTTATTAAATTACTGAAAGTTGGTTGAAATATTGCACTAACTTAAAGATGACAGGAGTAGCTCCTCCCCTATAAACTATAGCACAGTCAGACTACAATATCTGGTTGACCTGTAAGTATTCACCATTTTGGTGTGTAGGTGGTCTATTCCTAATGCTCTTTACAATTTATTTATATCAGGGAAACAGTAACATTGTTAACAGATTCTTTTTTCACCTCTTTTTGTGGGCCAGATGGCATTATGGCTTTGAAGTCTCAATGCTTCTTCTTTTTTAATGAAAGCAAAATTAATAAAGCTCTTGGATCATGGCTCACTTCCACAATGGAAAGTATTCTAAAAGGTGCTCAAGCTATTTCACGTACCTTAAATGACTTTGCAATAACATGATGCTGCCTCTCAGCAGATGAGTTTGAGTACAGTGGAGCCTGGTGCAGCACCGCTGTGCCCGGCCCTGCGGCAGGATCTCCACCATGCTGGGTTTGCAGCCAGCTCAGCCTCTGCTGGGGCGCAGTGTAAGGAAGCTTGAATGAGATTGATCCAACAGCCTTTCTCACTAACAGCCTTGTTAGTGAGAAAGCCAACAGCCTTCTCACTAGATACTAAAGCTTTGACTTGGGCCTCTATGGCGGAGTTAATGAAGTTTAAATTAAAGAAGGGTGGAATATGGAGTGTTTCAGATCAGTCTCTCTTCTTCAGATTTTCATGTGAAATGCTTGGCAGGAACATCTTTACCCTTTCAAAGTGGACAAATAGATCTCTTTATGGTTGTATCTTTTGCATTAAAAGACGACTTGATGGTTGGTCTTTTTTATTCATCTGCAACACGGGAAAAGAAAGAATGTTTAGAAATTGATGGAAGAGGAAAAGAGGAAAGCAGGAAAAGAGAAAAGAGGTAAGAAATACATTTACCCAAGAAATACTTGAAATTTCTGTGGTCATGTAATCAGTGCCTTATAACTCAGGTAAATTGAAGTTTCTGGTATAGATCAAGCAGACAAAGGAACTGAAGTATAGCTGCCCCCATTGCAGGTGGGTGATTTCCAGTTGCTGAACTGGAAAATGTTCCCCACTGGCTCTGAGCATTCAATCTCCTCTGGGTGAATTTAGCTGATATAGCAGCACTAAAATTGATTTTGATTTCTGAAGAAAAATTCCTTTTATTTGTTTTTGTGATCAACTGTACACACATTTTTTCTAGCAACTCCTTTGAAAACTAATATTACTGCACCAGTCAGGCAGGGTAAAGTGTCTGTCTATGATGGAACAAAATTATTGAGATGTCAGCAGGGATTCAACAAAATGGAGAAAATGATGGAATCGTGGCTGAAATCCAATCTATGGAAAACTAATTACAATTGAAACCATTACATAAGGCATATGTTTCTGTTCATTTCCTTTGTGTACCAAGCCATTCTGACTTGATTGCAATGCTATGAGAAGGTTTTTATCATATACAGCACAGCTCACTGTAGTTCTGAGATTAGAAAGTGGCCTTGTAACAGTTCAGTGAAAGTAATCTGTGTTATTACCCACCGGAGAATGCAGATTTAATAAGAAAAATGTGAAGCTCAGAGGTCAGCATTCCAAGAGGGTGGAAGACAACCAGACTAGCATGAGCCCTCTTGCCTTTAGCTTAGGAAGTGTTATGGAGAAAACAGAAGTAGTTTACCTGCATGAGTAGAGCAAGTACACATCAAAAATACTTGCAGACCACCCCTCTTTTGCCTTTTGCACAAGCATTCACATCTGTGCTTTCTGTTTAGGAGGAACAGATGTGCAGAATAATTAATACAAGCCCAAAACAGTAGGAAACATTCCTTGATCCTGATTGGAAACATCAAGGGCAGCAGCATGAGAATATGCAAAAGCGGCTTTTCAGAGCAAAAAAAGAATTGTTGTTCAGCTGCCTTCTGCACTAAACATTCCCTGCCTCTGAATTTCTTTAAAGAATGAACTTATCTCTAGTACAAGTCCCTTGATCGGATGGCTGGTCTTCTAAGGCAGGAGAGGGAGAGAGGCAAGGAGGAAAAGAAAGAGAGAGAGATATGGGGTAAAGATAAAGAAAGAACAATCAGAAAAAGATAAATGAATTCATGGAACCAATGTTAATTCTCATCAAGCCATTCTATCTATTACACAAGAATAATGTAAACATGAATTTAAAGATGAATATTTTGATCTATGTGATGAAAAAGATAATGTCATAACCATTAACTATGAAGTAATTCATTCCACAGATCACAGCCAGTGTCAGCTGTGTTTTGTTTATTCCAAAAACTTTCAGTATAAACTTGATTTTGCAAGGTCAAAATTCATAGAAGACCCACAATGGGAAGAAAGGTGTATGTACCTATTTGTACATATTGGTGTATATTGTTTTAAAGCTGTTTACAGTCTCCTTTTATATTTTCCTTGATTAACTACCTCATTAATATTTCTCTACTTTTACAAGGCCTCTTATCATTCCAGCGCCAATTTAATTTGCAGTTCTTTTCCAATTCTTAAAAAAGAAACAAATAAACATAGGCCTCAGTGTGTCATTAATTAATTCACATATGAAATTCTTCAGAGGTTAATACCAACTACTTCATCCCAATAGCATTTGAGATGACATGTGGCTTAGCGGAAAAGAAAAAAAAAATGATGCCTTACCTCTATGTCTTTAAAGTGACAGCTTCTCAGTTACGGTGACACACTGACTATTTCTCTAATTCAGTAAAGATTCTACCAGCCCCAAATCTCAGTTATGCCCTCCCATCGTAACTCTTATGATTGCCTTTGCCTTTTTTTCTTTTTTTCCAGTCTGTTCTTGTAAACTGAGATCTCAATCAAGAAAAAAAATCAATTAAAGGTTGAAATTTCTGCTCAGTCACTCATTGATAAGGTTAGAGGGGCAGAAAGAGAATAGCTTGGTTCCGGAGCACCACTGATGACCAGCCTAAGACGCAAAGGGGAGAGTGGTTCATAATCCTATTGAGGCATGTATTTGATTATGTAAATACTGGAATATATTTTGTACAGCTTCTGCAACTCTCTGAAGTCAGGCAAAAATATACCCGTTCAATGTGATGAGGTGACTGACATTTCTATAGCAATGTTTCTGTGGTAAAACAATTTATCATTCTATAAGACTGCACAAAAGTGAGACTCCTGTTGTTAATAGTGAATTTATTAGCATTCTACTTTTTTTTTCTTAGTACACTTTAAATTCTATTCAAGAATAATTAAAAGTTCAAAAATCATCAGCAACTAAAGTACGTATCTGATATGAGGAATATATAATCATAGAATTACAGAATCATTTATTTGGAGAAGACCTTCAAGATCATCGAGTCCAGCTGTAAACCCATCACCACCATGCCTGCTGACGAATGTCCCTAAGTGCCATATCTACACATTTCCTGAACACTGCCAGGGCTGGTGACTCCACCACCACTTCCCTGGGCAGCCTGTTTCAATGTGACTACTGTAATGAAAAAAAGACTATTTATTTTACATTTATATGTTCTATGGCATTTAATGACATTTATGTCAGTTACTCTTTTTTTTTTTTTTAATGATGCACCAGTAATCTGTTTAATCTGTTTCTATTGTTTCTGTTTAATCAGGTTGTTTGAAATGTTGTGCTTGTTTGAAACAACTGGGAGAATTAAGGCTGGCCTGACACATTTTTTTCCTAACTGGAAATCCTCCTTTTCATGCAAAGTAGTGTGCTGTTCTTTTCAAAGTGGTAAAGAATAGGACAGGAATTTTCTTATTCTCTATTATTGTTCAAGTGAACTTCACTGAAGTGTACTATGAAATTCATTTACTGGGCTAGTTTAATCTGGGAGAAAAATTTAGATAGTAAAGGGAATAAATGGAAATAAAACAAATGGTTGCAAAACATTCCATTCAGATGAGAAAAAGATTACCCCACAATTTCATTTGGAAATGAATAATTTGTTCCAAGGCTGAGGAGAGCCTAGTGTTTCATTAACTACTGATCTGTGGTGATCTAATTTGGGAATTATATTTTCTAATCCAGATGTTTCCTTTATTACACATTTCTACTTCATTCGGACATGGAAGAGCAGAGGGGAAGGTGTCGTGCTATCTCCAACATATGGTCAGAATTTAGTCTCCTTTCTTTGCTGCTTAGGATTTTGAGTTATTCAGATCTATATTCTTTTCTCTCTCTCCACCCTCTCCCCTCTTCTTCCTCCTACGACAAAAAGTAAAACCAAACAGCCGAAAACACTCATAGCCAAACAAGTCTATCAACACTATCAAACACTAACAAGACAGCCAACACTAACAAAATCATAAAGATAAATAATGATCAAGATTTTACTACATGATCAGTGTAGTAGAACTTCCTTTTTTTTTGAAATTCTGCACTTTTAGTAGTGCAATTTCTTCCTGCCCCCACTTTATGTGAAAAACACAACTATTCTCTCTGTTATTATAAATAACTCTGTTTAATTGCATTTCATATGAATATCAAAAATGTTTTGATTACTCACCCTCTCATCTAATTTGCTGTCAGTGGGCCTTAAGTGGATTTGGGTTCTTACAATCTTACCATGACACTTTTTTCCTGCTTGTGAAAATACTCTTCTTCTCCAAAATAGTTCTCAGTCCTCTATTTTTACTATGGCAAATTGTCTCCTAGAGTTTCATATCTTACAAATGACATATAGTTTTACTGCTAGTGTGTTCAGAATAGTTTACAATAAATTTATCTTGTCTTTTGCATGTGGACGAGGAGTGTGTTTCCGCTTTGCATCTAATGAATACAGAGACGATCGCCTCTAGCGTGCTACCTAACAAGGTCTAGTCATTTAACTTAACTGCTCACTTAGGTGCCCAGCTGAACCACAGATATGAAGAATCTGATAACCTTTCCTGTCTCACTGTGAGGCTGCTGCCAGGGTAATTTAACCCAGTGAAGATCCACTGTGAAGAAACTCTCAGTATTGACTGGAGAGGAATACTGGTGCTTGGCGGTCTACTTGGTTGAGGTGAGTCTGGTCAGAGAACACATTTTCTGAAAAGTTTTGGAAACAAAGAACTGCTATCAGTACCTTTTGGGACCGCTTTATGTAAACTTAGGGCTCAGTAAAGCTGAGATTATGTTCAATGCAGAAGATGACAGCATTTAGACTTCTGTGTAGTAACCTTTACAATGGTCAGTATCAATAAATTCAAGGAAAATGAGAGCTTTCACTTTAAAGTAGAATGTCTGGCCTCTTTAATTTGGAGGACAGTACAGGATGAGTTAAAAACAAAATTCAAACCCTCCATTAAAGCATTTAAAACGACTACTTAATTGACTTTAGAAAAATGTTTATTGGTGAAAATTTTAAAATACTCATAAGATCTTATTTTGGTATTAGAACAAACATTTGAAATATTTCCTTTCATAACTGTTTTCCAATGGATTAAAAAGTCTGGTATAAAAAGACAGAGAAGAAGAGCTCTTTTTCTTTTTACTAAAATGAAAGTTTGAAAAGAAGATTTAAATTTTACCTTTCGAAAACTTCATCAGAATTGGAACATTCCTCCCTTCATATATGTATGTATAACCTTTCAGCTGTTTTCCATAATGCAAAAAGCTGATGGAATGTTATGTTTTCCTGTTTTTTGAAGCCAGATATACTCTAATAATAGGCTTAGTCTGGGAACAGTGTACAGAATTGTAAGAAGTTGTAATACTGTGGATTAAATTAAATGCTAACTGATTTTCCACAGTGCTACTGCTTGTACTAACCACTAGATCATTTATTCAGTTGTGAAAACCATATAGAGAGTCTATTTAGATTGCTCTGTGCAGCAATTATCACAAAACAAGATTTTGAAAGATGGAAGATGAAGGAAAAGTTAGAATGTATTTTTCAATAGCTTTCTGCTTTTACTCCCTCTCTTTATTTCATGTCTAACAGAATTCTGGTAATTTTGACAATGAACTTTTGAGGTTTTTTTCCTCAGTAAAATGCAGACTCTGTTAAAGTTTGGCAGGCAATTCACCTTAAATAGAGTATTATTCAGTAACCTCATTTAAAAAATAATTAATATTATTCATACAATGTACAGAAAAGAATTCAACAAAAAAAAATTCAACAAAGCAGTTGATTAACAGGAGATGGTTGAGATTATCCATACAGTTTTTGTTTATTGATGTGTTTTATTGCTGATGAATAGAGAACAAACATGCTACTTATTCAGTTTAAAAATATTTGAAGTTGAAAACAGAGTACAAATACCCATGATTGTATAGATTTTCAACCAGAACCCTGAGGCCATTAAGAAAGTTTGTATCTGGATTTTTTTCCCATGATCCTGGAGGACTGTTTTATGCTAAGAGGTAATGAGAAGATGGAATAAAATAGCATTTTTAGGTGAATCCTTTAATTGCTTGACTTGCTATATGAATTCTATCATGACACCTATTTGATGTCACTAAAAAAGCTGCCCATATTACTTACACTGTGCATAGCTGTTCTCAGATCTTTCTCCAGCACCGAAGGCAGAAAATACTGAAGAACATAAACTCTCTTGTTTTCAGGACCCAGCTTGTATGTCCTGACCATCAAGCGGGGTTCATGGATTGGGTGTATGTAGGCACCCAGGATCCTACTATTGGGTGCATCTTGGGCCCTAAACCATTGAGGAGCTAGGCTGGCCACAGGATCTATAGCACACTATTTGACTAGGTCATTTGACTCAGCTCTCAAACACTGAATATTTAAGAACTTGATTTCCTCATTGAAGGCCAGTAGAATCAGAAATGTTTCTTTGTTTGTTTGTTTTTCCCTTGACTTAGTGGGCAGCTCTGCTAGTCTTCCTAGAAGTGAGAACAGTCCTTTTCCCCATCTAATGCGGGATCATTTCCTTTCTCTCTCTTTCTCTCAAATCTAAGTTCCTTCATCTGATACAAAGGGGAAGTTAGTTACAGATGTTTACATGCTTCACATCTGCCACCCATTATTTAATGCATAGGCAGTAAAGACTGACATGTGCTGTGTAGTTCTATAGACTACTTTAAAGGAATATTAATTCTGCTTCTCCTAGAACAGCAATTTGATTACATTTTTAGCATTTTTCCATTCTCTTTTTGTAATTACCGTTTTGCTTCAGTTTAGAATTAAAAGAAATGTTTTGTAACTATTTACAGAGACCTCTCCAGAGGGAGTGCTGAAGATCCAGACTAACTTCACTTTATGTTATGCATCCACTGATTTGACAATAGATTCATTAAATGATCTACTTGCATGTCACAGTTAGCCTTACAGTGACTGGTCTCACCTCGTGCAGAAGTAGTAGAGCTCCGTTAAGGAGTCAGTTGACTGATATCCAACACCTGAGGATCATGTCATGGATATCTGTGAAGAAGATACACCCACAACCGTCCCTTGTAGAGAATGTACATAACTGGACATGTAAATGGAATACATATTTTTGCTTTGTGCATGTGGTGTTTTTATTTTTTGTTTAACTATTCCATCTTGAAATACATACACGTTTTTTTTTAAATAAACCTGAAAAGTTACTTTGTTTTCCCATGTAAATTATTACCATATGATAATATATGTAAATCATCACAAATAAGAAATTTATAAGAAATTGACCTTTTTTTTCCAGTGCAATCTGATTAGTACTTGCAAACTGATAACACAGAATAGTTACTTGAAGTCTTATTTTTGAAGTTAAGAAAAAAATAAAGAAAGTAATGACTATGCCTTTAGTCTATCAGCTAGCATATCAGGTCAAAACTATAGCAATTTGTGGTGCTGATCCAGAGGCTGTGGTGGGAATTTTTCTGCTATTGGCTTTATTGACCTTTGGAAAAAAAATCCCTTCTTTGATTGCTGATAGACATAAACAGGAATAAGTTTGGCTTAAATCAGATAAACTATTTAGCACAGTTTTAACTTTTAATTATTACTATTATTACTATTGCTGTTACTTCTAGCATTGTTTGCAGGATATCTGCTCAGTACAAAAAATGTAGTTTACACTCCTGAATGCTTATGTATTCATTTATCTTTCACATCTGATCCCTCATTTTTATATAAGACAATAAATTTCCTTATACTTAGCTCTGAACATATCTTCTCAAAAAGAGGAAAAAGAATTAAGATTTTTTTCTTCCCTCAAAAGATAGCATTTATATGAATGTCAAATAAAATTATGTCCACATTTGCGTGTTATGTACTGCCTCTCCTCACTGAGCTGTTTTTCATAGTCTTCTGTTATACTGGATCAGACTGAATGTAGAAACAGAAACACAAGACTACCATGATATTTCTGGCAGGATTTCCAGACCAGTTGGAAGCAAGGAAAGCCAAAATGCTATCCGCCTCAAACCCTTTGAGTTGTGAAATTTTCAGGCTAATTTGCAGACACAAATACTTGGATAAACTCAGTAGAGAAGAATCCATGTTTCTCTAATGTCATTGTTTTTATTTGGTGGAATAATGTCCTATTCACTCTCAAAATCCTTGTCTTAAGCTGATGCTGCTCCTCTTTTACTGCTGAAAATTAATGACAAAATCATTGTGGATACGTAGAAAAGTGCTTATATGAGTTAAAATCAGCTCAGGAATGTTTTAGATCTCTTGCATGAACATTTTGTGCATATCTCTGGTCTCCTTTTCATCATGATCACACATAATTTGTCTTTACCACACTGGCACACATTAAAACATATGGATTCTTCAAACACAGGTCTCCTTATTCCCTTGCTTGTCATCTCTGTCATAACACTTCCCTCTCTTCCTTTTTCAGGAGAGAGCAATGCTCATGCGGACAGGTTTCACAACTGATTTCCAGGCCTTGGAGGCAGTTGCTTGGCATCCCCATTTCCACATGCTCACTGACAAAGCAGTTACCATTTCTTCCTTTTTGGCAGAGTAATATATGTTCTTGAGAGGAGTAGCTGAGATGTCTGGTTTGAAGTAAAACTTTCTAACCCATCTGCTCCCCTAGCAGAGGAGAAGCTGTGAATAATCTTAATTTATCATTTGTGAGTGTGCCCTGACATGACCAATGCTCCAGCCATCCACCTGAGCTTCGATGCTGCTCTGTGACTTGGTAGTTGTTGAAGAGTTTTACTTCTGTGGCACATAGCACAGTCCTTGCCTGGGTGCTTTTTTATGGTAGGTGCTGTATGCAGCATATGATCTGCCCCTTAGGATCTTCTTTTTAGTATCTGGCCCTTATCCATGCTTTGCCATTAGATCGAAAAACAAATTCATTTCCTTATTAATTACCTTCTCTCCAGTGTTGGACTTTGGATGAATGCTTATTCATTGAAAAAAGATACATAATAAAAGGAATACAGAAGTAATTAATTGAAACATGCTGTTGAACATGGATAAAAAGATTTCATCATTTCTCTTCAGGGATCGAAATTAATGGTTTTCAAAAATAATCACAAGCAGCAATGCCTATACACTTTAAGTCACTTACTCAGTTTTGAACTTGTCCTGACAAAAGAGGATATACTGGAAATAAAATAGAAAAATAAAAATTATTGATTTTAAAGATGTTTTGAGAAGGCAAAGGAG
>JAUBNY010000172.1:1161857-1171858 GCA_032275445.1 Crypturellus soui | reverse complement strand
CCTTCTGAAAGAGAAATATAACAGTGTTAGGTGTCATTAAGGTAGTAAAAGAGTTGTCCATCTGAAGACATTTTGCATGATGCACTTTCCAAGTGCATCCAAGTTTCCAAGTTTGGTTGCAGTTTAAGAGTTTGTGGTCTGTTTGGGGCTGTGTGGGGCCGGGAGTACAGAGGCCCTGGAGCTGAGCATGCAAGTGAAGCTCTCTAACTTCACTGCTGCTCTATAACTAATTCTAAACCTATTGAGGCCAGGGCTACCCTAAGGTAAGGACTCAAGGAACCAAGTATACTGAAAGCATGAAACAGACTTTTATGCCCTTTTTTCCCTCTTTCAAAATAGACATCCAAAAGCAGCAGTGAGTTTCAGTGCACCCCTGTTGGGAGGCTGGATAGTCTTCACTGCTGACTGACTGCACATAAGTAAGTCTGGAGTTGTGCTATCGCATAGTGTTGCATGTGGTATCTGAAGTTGTGGGTTAGAGCATCCTTCTTGGTACAGTTGAAAATGTATCCTCAGAGAACAGCCTCAAACACTGCGCTTACACAGGAAGGAAGAAAGGGGCGAAACAAGCTGCTTTCCTCCACCAGAATAACTTTAAGTTTTCAGAAGAAATGCATAATTAGAAATATGATAACGCACATGATTTTTTCCAAACACAGAATGACTTTTTAGTAAAGACTTGTCATCCCAGGCTAACATACTCACTTGGTTTACTGGAAACAAAAATGCCATAGACCATAGACGCTAGCAAAATATTTGATACTATGTCATATAGTACTTATGAGGCAAGACATGTAAGTAAGTGAATAGTACACCATTTACAAAGTGGATCTAAAATGAAAAAAAACGAAAAAGGACTTTATCAAAAAGGTGCATATTTGACCAGAATTTTCTGATATAAGTGCTGGGACTGTTTAATAATTTATATTCTCTTTTGGTAGAATAATCAGACTAGCTCAAAAGAAGGAGAAAGTGTATTTCAGAGTGATTTGTGAAAAAGCTAGTGTAAAGACAGCATATCAGGCTGGGTTTCTATAAAGAGATAAGTAAATCAGGTAAAACTATTTTTCCTCATTTCTCAAATTAAAGGTCCTCAGGATGAATAAGGGAATGGAATCTTACTGCACAAAATAATAATAAAAAAAGCTTAAGAAATACCATAAAAAGGCTAAAAAAAAAAGCCTTCTTTATTCTAACTAGTTGAGTCTGGTGAATTAAAAGCTGAGAGAGAGAATCTGCTCTCTGTACATGCATTAGGGGACTAAACATCAGTGAGAGAAAAGCAATAAAGTTGGGAATAAGGAAGGATTTCTGATTTGGGGGAATATTTTTTCTTCAAAAACCGATTTCCTTTTGAGTTGTACCTAATTAAACCATTCTTAGGCTTCCTGTGAACATTAAGTTATGCAAAATTTCATTTAAGAAACATTAATGCAAAAGGTGTTTCCAAATGAAATAGCTCCCTAGACCCTGCTGCTTCTTTACATCACTGATGCTTGTGACAGCCTCACAGCTGCCAGTGGCACCCAAGACAAGAATGTCTGTATTACCGAGCTGCCGTTGAGCCACCAGCATTTGTGATTGTCTAGGTGGAAAAAAATATATGCTTTCAGGATTTCCATCATGGATGGACCCAGCAAAGTCCAGCACTTTGTACCTGGGAAACTGGCATTTCAGGTCCACCCTTCTGGGAGAATACAGAGAGTTCATCTGTGGGTATGATCCTGTAAGAAGACTTAAGTCTGAGATCTTTGAGAAGAAAGAACTGCAGATGGACAAATTTGCATTTTCAAATCATTCTTAACATGGATTTTTTAGAAGAAAATCTTGAAAAGAGAAAATGGTGTATAAGCTGATGAACAGTGTGTTTTAGGAGACAGGTTAGTAGTCATCTTGTCAACAAAGAAGTGAAATGCTGGAACAGTTTTTCCATAAGACAGCGAGGGCAAAAATCCAACTATAAATGGAGTGGTCACGGGTTATAGTATTGCACTTGAAATGGAATTGTATTTGTATTTGAAATGGAATAGCTTTAGGAGGAACACAGGGTCACTCTTCCCAAGAAAATCTGAATTACAGAACTTTCTGAAAGATACAGTTTTGATTATTATTATTATTTTTTTTTAAGAATAGAAATCAAGTGGCATCCCACAAGCAAAGCAACATGCTTCCTTTGTGGAACTATTAATTACAGATGTACCATGTGTCCAGCAGGAGTGGGAGAACGAGGATGGAGGAGAGATGCTAGAATAACATCTTTAAAAAGAAAAACACAACAAATCTTTCTGTGGAATTGACAAGACATCTGTCTTCAGAGCAAACACATTAGGCTTCCATTTGGGATTAGGATTGAGATGGACTGTTTTGCAACTACACAGCATTGTTCAGGTTGACTTCTCTGTGGACAAACCTAAAAGCAGAATTTTAGTCAATTTGGGAGAGCTAGTGTCTCAAATTTTAGTTGCATATGGATTTTAGTATAAATTTTTTGATACTCCCAGCTGCAACCTAGCCTGAAATCATATAAAGTATCAATCAGGACTTTGTGCTAAATTCTTCTGTAGATCCATTTTGCAGTTTGAGAATGTCTGCCCTTATATATAAAGTTGTATCAGCTCATAAAGAATTATGTTGGCTCTCATTTTGCCTGGTTTTATTTTATATGTGCTCACTCTTTTAAATAAAAAAGTCTGATTTGCAATACCAAAGCAGTACTTTTTTTTTGCAGTAGTAGGAAGCAAGCTTATTAAAACTATTGGATCAATTGGTAAAATGATAACAAAATCTGACACAAACCAAGCGAAAAGATTGATATACAAAAGCTTAGTTCTGGGGAGTGCGTCATTTTTTTTTCCTATGAGCACTAACAACCAAAATGTTGTCTTTCTGCCAAGAAAAGCTTGAGGGAGGGGGATTTTTTTTCCAAGTCAGGAAAGGATAGTTCAGGCAAAAGGCTATCACACCACAGTGGGCTACACCTAGTTCTGGCAGATGACATGAAAAACGCCTAAGGCCCCAATCCAGCAAAGCACTTACGCATATGAGTACCCTCTCCTCTTTGACAATGGTCTCTTAGTCACCTACTTAAAGTTATGCAAATGATTAGGTATTCCTCTGGATCAGGGCCTGAGTCAATAATTGAAACGCTTTTTCTCAAGAACAATAACCTGGAAATTTTTCATAAAACGAGCCTGAAGACAAATCACAGGAAACTGCAATAAGGACTCTTTTAGGGGTATCTTACTTGGTGGTAGCACTTTAAAACCTGTAGTGACTATCTATTCTGGTTCATAACAGAAGAAAATATATCATTGTCAATATATTTGTTATTAAAAAACCTTTCTTATATTGTGAAAATAGGAAAACCAAACCAAATGTTTTGACATATAATGTCAAGAGCATGTCTATAGCAATAAGTAAAAACTACCTAATGTGATGCCCGTTTCAGCAGATACAGTAGGATAGATCAAAACAAGTTTAAATGAAAGCTCCAAGAATTCTTTCAGCTGAAAATAAACGAGTGATGAGCACAGAGGATTCCATAGTGTGTAAAATAACAAATACTTAAAAATTGCTGACAGCAGGGCTGGACTGTTGGGATGATGAATGTTCAGGAAGCTATGCAATGTAAACGAAAGGCTGTTTTAGGTATCCAAATGAGACCACAATTTAGGAGCAAAGTTATGTCACTTCAGCTTCTGGCTGCCCGTGGCTTGCATCTTTTCAGTGTTGGTATATCCATTGAATGCACTCAAGCACCCCAAAGATGCTAAGAGTATTAAACTGCATCAGAGGATGCCACAAAGAAAAGAATAGGTTGCCTGCATTAAGAACCTGGTCAGCAATATGTCTTTTTTTCATAACTTTTATTATATCTTTAAAGCAATTGGTGACAATGCAACCTAAATTTCAATAGTTATCATCTGCCCCATTCGAACAAAACTCTAGATGTGCGGCCAAGAAATCCAAGTGAAGTTCTAAAGTGGAAATATGTCATAAGGAATCCCAGCATCACAGTAGTTTGACTTAATGGGGACACAGGAAACCCAATTCCTAGAGTGCAAGCACTGAAGAAAGTGAGATTTAAAAGGGTTTTGGGTTGCAGGATGTACACCTTTTAAAAGCCATTTTATTTAATAATCCATGCTTAGATTAGCAATATGAAGCACTATGATATTAGCTGAAAGTGAAAAGAGAATAAAAGACAAGGAGATACATATAGACACCCAGATTTTGACTATGTTACACAGTGGTGGAAGAAAGAATCCCTATCAGATGAACCCTACCCACTGAACGCTCCACAGGGTTTGAGGTTACTTCTGCTCCCATTTTAAAACTGCAAGTGAACAGTGGCTGAATTCCAACTAGGGTTTTCTGTAGACAAATTTGAAAGAAGAGAAACCAAACGTGTGGTACAGGTGTAGCAAACTAAATCTTTTGAAGCGCATATCTTTTCTGTCCTACTGTGCTTGCCTGTCAGCCAAGCAGACCCTATTTTAGATTGAGAGAGAAGACAGAACCTGGAATGCTTTTAAAGCAACAATATTTCCTTGTGAGTCTGTTTGATGAGGAACATATTTATTTGTATTATTAAGCCTAGGAAGGCTTCCAATTTCCTAGATCTGGGTGCATGTCCTGCCAGCAGCCTGCATCCATATCAAGGCAAGGTACTGGCATGTCAGCTACCTTTGTGCTCCACAGTCAGGTTTCTGTGCAAAGGAGGCATGAGGAAATGAGCTTGCAGGACCTCTGACACGCTCCGACAGATGTCTGAACTGGATGACCAGGAGACGAAGACTGGTTTCCACTGCAGGGTAGGCCAGCAGGTAATTCTAGGCACAGTCAATATATTCCTTTTTCAATTGCACATTTTATTTTAAAGTAGTAAGAATTTGATCACTCTAGTAGTTTCACTTCATTTCCAAGCCCTCAGTCCCACTGGAAATCAAATTTGTCAGGCAGAGGGAAAAAGGGATTAGAACTAAATTGCCATATATTTGGTTGCATTTTCCTGAAAGGCAATACAATGTCAATACAGTACAATTTCTAAAATGCCTGAAAAAAATGGAATAAACTCCTTAGGTTTATCTTTATCTACCCTGAGTTTTAAAAGACAGCAATATCAGGTTTCTGGGAGAGCTGAAGCCTCTATTTCTTCTTCCAACATTAGATTTAGTTTTGCAGAACAGTAATAAGTAAAATTATTGAATCATATATATCTATCTTACTTCCTATGGAGATATGTGACACTCGTAGGATGTCTATGGTCTTCTGGTATTTACTCATTGTTACACTTATTGAGGTTTTTGTTTGCCTATTTTCTTATGTTGTCACCTCTTAAGCAATGATGTAATATATCATATTTAAATACAACTATATTCATCACAATCAAGTAATTTAAAGACTACACTCCTGAATAACATGAGTTCATCCTGAACTCCTGTGATTGTTTATTTGCATAGTTATTTATTTACATATTACATAGTAAGTAGATCAAAACATTACAAAAATTAACTTGAGTTCTTTTTGGACATGTGAGTAGGCCTGGCCTCCCCTGAAAGATGCAGAACATCTGCATATATGACAACTTAAATTTAGGCTCTTTTGAACTGAGCATTTTTTGCAGAGAGTCATATTAACCAATCTATTGCTTTTGCTAGCCTTAAACCAATAATTTAGGATGAGAATGAACCAGCTTAGAATACAAAGTAAAACAGAACACATACACATGTGATCTTTGATTCCAGAATGATGCTCTTCCAAACGTCATTGTTTTCACTAAACGGTTCAATGAAATACTTGGAAAATGCTTATCGTATTGGCAAAACAGATATTTTTTTTTCTTAAATTTAGTTTTGGAAACAGCCAAGCTATTTTCAGTTAAAACCCTTTAAGAATTACAAAGAAACTAAATAAAACCATAAACCCAGAAGCAGAAGCAAAGGGCTTCTAATGGAAAGTTTTAGGCCAAACAATTGGTTTAGCAAAGGCAAAAAATTGGTTTATAAATATCTGTAAATGGAGATTTTCAATGTAAAGTTTCAGACAACCTTAGTTGAGACTTTACTACTCGCTATGTCTATAGCATATTTTGCAAAACGAAGAAAAGAAAAAAAAGCTGCAGTTCCTGGATTATTTATTTGACAGTTTCATACTTCAAGTCATTCATATTCTTTGAAATGCTAATATAGAAATAAGATTCAATGTGTGACTATTGTTCTAAAATAATGAGGACATATAAATAAAATTATCAGACACCAGCAAGTTTAAGCAGTTTGTTGAACTAGTTTTCTTTTGAACCAGTATGCAGATAAATCTTTGAAATTAAAGACCTATAGCTTTTAACTTGATTTAAACAATCCAATGGATTCTGGTGGTAGTTTTATTGACCTTTCGCTCTCAGTTCCCTTTTTCTTATAATTCACTTCAACATTTTCAGTGCTCATTTTTAATGTACTATTCTTTCAGAAAGATCTGCCAGCTACTGTCCTGTGATTTGAAAATTGGTGCCAAACATAATGAATGTTTTATGTTTCCTACTAGCTTGAACTGTAAGTATGAGGATAGTCTCAGCACTATAATGATCTTAAAACAGCCCAGCCTACTATAAAAAATATCTTGATATCCTGTGTCTAAGAGTCCGTACGTTTCTGCAGCCTCTTAATTTTTTTCACTGAAGAGCTGTCGTAACGACTTGAAAGTGTTCCATGTTTATGCATCAGTTGAGACCATAGGCCTAAATCTTTCCTTTCCTTTTTCATCTGTTTAATCTAACCAAAGTCAATAGGATTAGACCAACATAAAACAAAGCAGTATTTATTCACTTACCTCTATTCTCCATCAACCTCCTATGGCAGCAATAATTCTTTTGATGACTTCTGCGTGTCTTGCCTGTTGTATCCTGTTATCTTGCTTGTTATCTTTCTCAGCATGCCTTACAGATTAGTACAAAAGCTGGGAGAAAGGCTGAATTGGAAGTCCTGTGTAAATATCCACCACCAGCCAAAGATGCTTAAGTTCAACACACAGTGTTTCTCCCTTGCTGTGCTAGATATAGATTTTGGCAACCATGGAAATTCCTGTTGAGAAGCTTTGCATTTTTAAGAGAAACTTAGTGAAACCCAGGAGACAAACAATTAAAAAAATTAAATATATTTTAAATAATCAGCACCTTTAATAAATTATTTAATAATGGATAATTAAAATGTATATTTTAAATGTACATCATTGGTTATTTAATCTTTTCAGTGTGGTGCTCCCCAGCTCATATGTATTGTTACTAAGCAAAGGACAGTCAATCTAGGAATTAAAAAATATATTTTTTTTACATACTGTAAATCTCATTAAAGCAGAGTGCTACTGACAACATCTTCTTTTCTTTGGATCATGCTAGCAGAATGTAAGATAAAAGACTTGCACAGTTGAGACTATTCCTGACACAATCAAAGCATTGCAAAGTTTGTTCCTTCACTCTAATTTCTGCAGCTGGGCTATTGGTTTCCAAAACATGTTTTGCTGGTTGGGATGAAAGACTATTCAAAGATGTGCTAGAAGAAAATTCTTTGCCAGGGAAGACAACTAAGTGAGCTGGAATATCCAGATATTCACAAAATCATCAGAAATGATCTCTGAAATAGCTTGACTTTTTTTTTTTTTAATCAAGTCAAATTATTTAGGACAAACTCTTCTTTCGAATCTTCCAGATTTCTACAGTATCTGAATCATCTATCCATATAGAAGAGGCAGAGTGTATATAAACATATGTACATATGTGCATCTCCCTATATGTATACAGAGTAAATATGTATAAAATCAGAGACAGTACGCATGCACACCTATTTAAAGAAAGAGAGACAGTCAAATAAATACATGTGCGTAACCAACATCTGCACATCCAAAGAAAATAATTGCGAGTGCAGAGTGTTGCCCTTATTCTATAATTCAAGCTGCTATCACGGGTTAATCATGACATACCTACGTAGGCATTTGGCCTGGATGAAGACTGAGGGCAGGGCATGAAATGGTTAGCCCTGTTGAGTAGCATGCTATGGTATTAATTTTGGAATAAGTCACTAATGGATTCAGGCTTCAAGAAATTGTTCATGAGCAACAGCTTCTCTCACCCATCATTTTATCTAGAGGCACTTTGGCTCCGAAAACAGCTTTAACAGCTTTCGGTTGGCACAGTCCATTTGGATCTTGGTGAATGGGAAGTCACTTTGTTGCGCTCCTGTTAGGACCAAATTTTCACATTTTCATCCATGTAATACCTTGCACTATAAGTAGATTAATGAACATCAGTAGAATTACTTCTATATGCATAGTAACATAGGCAAAACCTAGGTCATTGTCACTATGAGAAAATACTTTGGTTGTTTCAACATCTCTAGTTACTACTAATTTTGTCTTTACTCAGTTTGGTGGAAATCCACATCATATCAAGAACCACAGCTATGGTCTCCAGTAATTGAATTTGGCTGATGGAAGGCTTCAACCAGAATGAAAAAAATATCGTTAGGAATGGTTCAAATTAGTCTTTGCTGAGTAAATATCCCATGATCAAGTGATTTTTCTTATTATAGTGTTGTGAGTAATTATAGTAATAGTAATTATGACTATATTATGGATTACTCTGAAAGAATTGCCTTGTTTTATGTGAAGTTAAACAGATTAAAGAAAAAAAAAAAAAGGTTAGGCTTTGGATCCCCTTAGCTAGTAGTGCCTTTCAGCATTTTATACATGTGATTATATAAGAAGAGTCTGTTTCTTATTTGCTTTTTTTTTTATGAGCTGGGAATCTCCTATGTTGTATGAATCATCAGGATTATTTTCATTCTAATAATAGCTTTTTTTCTAAATTGGATAAGCTGATTTTTTTTCTTAATCTTTGTCCAACAGTTTAAAAATGAAACTGAATGCTATAAGAAAAAACTACAAGAGAAACTACAAATTTTAAAGCCTTAGCACTACATAACCCAAGTACCTACAAAATACCAAAAAAAATCATAACAAAGAATCTTAAACCTCAGTCTCCTAAATGTTTTATTGCAGATAATTTTGATGCTGAAGTATCCACATGAAGGTCTTAATTCATGTCTTCTCTCCATTTAACCCCTTTTATGACTTGCCCTCACCACAGCCAGAGGCAATGCATATGAGCCTAAACACTGTGAATAATGGCACAGCATGACACTCAGCATAAGTTTACAGGGCCAAGTGGGCCTTTGTTGTAAGTATGGCCTTTGTAATATTTTTCAGGGTACTCAAATACTCATTAATGAGGGGGAAATGAAGTGCATTGAAACACATCCTTTTCTCGTTATTGTTAGCTTCATGGTTGTTCAATTGCATGCTCAATGTATTGGGATGACCAGGAGGTCAATTAATGTTCCTTTTGTTATGCCTGTTTATGAGAAGATCTGGGACATGGTCTGTTTGAAGGCAAGTTTTCAATCCTTTCCTGCGTGGAAAAATCTGCATAAATTCTTCCAGTCCTTAAAAGTTGCCACAAATTCAATTCAAAGCATTCCTTGCTTATAGTCTGGAGAATGTGCAACCAAGTAAACAGTAAAAACTATTGTAAAAGATAATTTGCTTGAGTGTTTTCCTCTGTACCAGCTCTTACTTCTTACCAACTTATTAAACTATATATCTTTCATGCTATTCAGAAGAATAAATATTAGGTTATAAATATACATATATATGTTGCATGAAAGCATTCACGTGTCTGAATGCAATCTTGCATCTTGAACAAATCAGATAAAATACAAAAATCTCATCATAGTGTAAGATATTTTTTTTTTCTTTTTACAGAGTAAAATCAGATGAAGTGGTAGAGCCAGCTCAACAATTCACTGCAGTCAGAAGAAGAGCTTTGTCTTCCCCTCACTTCACTCAGCTTGCCTTGACCTTCTTTCTCACTCATGGGACATCTCCTCCCTTTCACTAGTTATCACTAGCCTGTTTGGCTCACTAACTAGTCAAATATATACATATATATA
>JAUBNY010000172.1:1138396-1161757 GCA_032275445.1 Crypturellus soui | reverse complement strand
ATATATATACATATATATATATACCCTAATTAGCTCTTTAGCAAATTCCTCAGCTGAAGTGACTCAGAGAGAAGTCCCATGAACTCAAGAGATGGTTGTTATAAGGGAGTTGCAGGAAATACCTGTTTGGAACATGGGTAAGCAAAATAAGATTTTTTGGCAGTAGTAATCTAGTATATCAGCTCACCCCACCATGCCTGACTGCATTGTGAGCAATCTTTATGTTCACACACACAACACACTGTATTACAGATGTGAGGTCTAATCATGATTATAAATACATATTAATTATTTCAATTTTGTAGGTTACATTATAGCATTAGGTATTATGATAAGATATTGTTATTGATCTTTAGTAATTATGTGCATTTGTTTATATGCACAAACTCTTTGTGGACACTGTAAAAATAGCATAATAATACTGTCACTGTGACCACTTGATAAGACTGTTCCTCAGATTCTGAGCAAACTACTTGGGGCCAGTACTACTCTACGTAAACCTGGCTTACAAATTGGTACCCTTGGCTATAAAAATCCCTGCATTTGTTAAGGTTGCCGTGGAAACTTTATACTCAGAGCAAGGTTATGCTCAGGTTCAGGTACTAGCATTATTACAAAACTATGGACATTATGTGCAACAAGTCACTTTGCATTAGCTCTATTCAAGGTTTTTGATATCCTAAAGATTCAGACTTGACAGAAGCCAGGAGAAGTGACTAGCAGGATTTTCAAAAAAAACCACAGAAGCCCACCGGCTCATCTGCCAGTGCCTCATCTGTACAGTGTGAAGAAAAGTCGGCAAAGTGTTTGCTTTTTAGAAAAATACTACTCTATGACAATCACTTTTTTACTTAAGAATGGTACTCTGTATCTTCTATCTCTGTCACAGTTCCTTTGATTTCAAAAGAAGATTCAAATTTGCATTTTCCTGCACAGTTCCTGTACTCTATCTATTAAAAAAAAAAAATCTGTCAAGAAACTGTTAAGCTTTTTAAGATTTTTTTTTTACAACGTTTGGAGTCCAAGTCCTTTCCTAGTGATTTCAGTAGGACTTTTTGCTTGCTAGCTCTGTAGGATTCACATAGTTTTTCATCCATCATGGAGAGATGTCATCCACCAGGCATCTCTCCAACTCCCGCCCCCAGGTTATTAAATAAACTTCTATGAAAATATTGTTTATTTTGTCTATTACTTTCATTTTTCAGAGTAGTTCATAATAGCACAGAGGGGTTCTTGGTGTGAGAGTACAGTGGCTTAGGTCATTGAGAGCTGGCGGTAGAAAACCACAAAAAAATAGCTTTGGGTAAGAGACTCAATGCTTTTTAACTCGTATTTGGAGTAAAGGTGACTCTGAAGTCCATGTCACATGGTTAATTCAGCTGTTTGTGAAATATGCATATGATGTCGGGTGTGTTTGGAGTAATACGGGGCACCCCAGGAGGTAATCAGGCGCAACAACATCACTTATTCCTTTAATTTTACAGTCCAGCTCATGCCATTCCAACCACACACCTGTCGCGGCTCGCACTGCTGGCTCCCATCTCCAGCCCCTGCAGCTGGGAGACTTCACACAGTTATGCCTCTTTCGCACTTGGTGATCTGGCACAGCAGACGTGGCCAGTGAGGGAATTCTTTGATATTGTGGCCAGCTGTGCTTGATGAATGGGGCTATGGAGCACAGAAGAAGCCGTACTACTGTACTGCTGCCAACACATATTTCCCTTTATGGAGGCCCCACATTCAGCGAAGCCCTCAGTAGGTGGTACACAGCTGCAGTCCAACGTCATGGCATCTTCCCGTCACATTGCCTCAGGTGTCAGATGCATTACGCTCATCATACTCATATGATGAGAGTGACAATAGGCTTGCCTATGGGAAAGCAAGAATCGTGAGAGGTCTTATGAGGAAAGACTAAACAAGCTGGGCCTATTTAGCCTGGAGAAGATTGAAAGGGGATCTGATGAATATGTACAAACACCTGAGGGGAGAATGTAAAGAAGATGGGGCTGAACTCTTCTCTGTGGTGGCCAGACGGGACAAGGGATAACGGGTGTAAGTTGAAACACAGGAAGTTCCACCTCCATATGAGGAAGAACTTCTTTCCTGTGAGGGTGGCAGAGCCCTGGCACAGGCTGCCCAGAGAGGCTGTGGAGTCTCCTTCTCTGGAGATCTTCCAAACCCGCCTGGATGTCGCCCTGTGCCACGTGCTCTGGGTGTCCCTGCTGGAGCAGGGGGTTGGACTAGATAATCCCTAGAGGTCTCTTCCAACCTCAACCATTCTGGGATTCTGTGATTCTGTGACTGAAATAGTTGGAAGAATTACAGTCAATCTTCAACTTTAGATCAAGAAATGGCAACAGCCCTAACAAACCACTGTTCCTGCTGCAAGATATTCATCTCCTACTTTCTTTCCCTCCCACCCCCGCTGTATGCAATGACTTCTGTCTTATTGTTTATCCTTTTTAGGAAACTTCGTTTGGAGGATGATAAACAACGTGTTAATTGTTCTCTTATACCACATGCTATCATTCAAAGTACACCATAGTTGACTTGTGAACAATAAAAAAAAGGGAATGAATATACAACCCATAAGTGTATAAGGACTTTGGGCATGTTTTTATTAGTTGGCTACACTGAAAAATTTATGAATATGCATTTGAAAAGATGACTTCTGTTTGTGAGGAAAAAAAAATCCAAGTGAAGTAAAATAAATATCCAAATGCCTTTGTAATTTAAAATCTTTGAATGACAAAGGAATCCTGTTTCTGTTCTACTTAGATGCTTCTAGAAATCCTATCACCAGTTTTCCATCATAAGGATGTGATCAAAGTCAACAAATCTGTTAGTCCATGTCTATCAAGTACTAAACAGCTCTCAGATTAACATGAAGACTGCATAGGTAAAAAAAAAAGATAAAAATTAGCAAATAAGTCTTCCTTTTGCCAATGCAAAGTTTAATGCTCACTATAGTCATTTTGAAAGCATTCCACATTAAAAAAACTATATTAAAAAAAAAAGTCTAGAAAGATAGGAACGTAAATTAGAAGGAACCAGAAGATTTATTCCATTTACTCTCCTTGAGCAAGCTCCTTGGCTGTTGCTGACATATCTGACTAAACTGTTTTTAGCTGCTGTCAATGATGGGAATTTCACAATGTCCTTAAAGAAAATAATAGTATGCTTAACTGTGTTTATTCTTACAAAGTTGCCCTAGTATCTAACCTACAGATCACTTGATGTAAGTTAACACATTCATTTCTCAAACTAACCTCAATGAACTTTGGTATTTAATATTTTGCTATATTTAATACTTTGTTTAGTCAAAATATACATATATATTTTAGAATAGTTTAGAATAGATTAGAAAAAAAAAATAGAAACTATTTTAATTTTCCCTAATAGGTTATCTTCCCTGAAGAAATCATTGAACTGGTCTGGGTTCTTTATAGCTTGCTTGTATTTCGGCCTGGCTGGAAAGAGAATATTTATCTACATTATGCTTCACACAGCCCACCTGTGAGTAGATTTCAACGTGACAGTGCTGTGTTTCAAATAGCATCACATTAACTTGTGTTCTTCCTACTGATCCCTCACTACTTTTTTACTATCCTATACTCAGTTTCTCTCTTCTGAATATAATTATTGCATTTGTCTTTACTGAATGAAATTTATTGATTTCTGAACCATTTCTGTCATCTAGAAAGATCATTATGATTTGCAATTCTGTCCTTTGGGCTTCAAACTCTTTCAGTTTCATGTTAACCACATTGTTTATTATAGCTGAAAGACAGTAATGACATTGAAAAGTACTGATTCCCTGAAGAAACCTACCATGGTTTCAGCTGATGTCCTTCTAACTGACTGTGAGCTCATGACTTCTCTTTAAGTACTTTGAAAACATTTCTCCTCTCACTTAGTAACAGATTAGTGTAGATCATATTTCTACAGTTTGCACATGTGAACATCCTGTATGACTATGTAAAAAATTCTACTAAGGTAAGATATACCTTGCTAACTCTTTCTTCTCATACTCTACCCCAATTACCTTTATGAGAAAGCAACTAAATTGATATGATAATGTCATATTATTTGCTGTGGAAACTTTCAGAACCATTGCATCTTATC
This sequence comes from Crypturellus soui, assembly GCA_032275445.1. Lineage (NCBI taxonomy): Eukaryota > Metazoa > Chordata > Aves > Tinamiformes > Tinamidae > Crypturellus > Crypturellus soui. The sequence continues at coordinate 1,157,632 of JAUBNY010000172.1, read as the reverse complement.
ACTACATTATCCAACGCTTGCTCATAGATTGATTGCTTAGTAATGAATTAAATATTTTTCCTGTTATCAGAGTTAATCTGTCTGTTCTATATCTCTTGGATTACTTTTAGCATTTAATCTGTCTGTTCTATGTTTCTTGGATTAGTTTTAGCATTTCCTCAGTCCTCTTGTGCCTCACTTGTCTTTTATCAGCTTTTGAAGATATTAACTAAAATGTGTAACTAACTGAATTGGCTATATATATCAATATATATACATATATATATAAAATATCAATATATATACATATATATATATAGATATATATTGTATTAGGAATTTTATCAGATTTTGATGGCATGAATATCTGCATTTTAACTAGGTGTTCTTTCTTTTTCTGCCCTATGTTCTTAACTCCATTTTTCCCACAAAATCACGAATGGTTGAGGCTGGAAGGGACCACTAGAGATCATGTAGTCCAATCCCCCTGCTCCAGCAAGGACACCCAGACCACGTGGCACAGGGTGGCATCTAGGCGGGTTTGGAAGATCTCCAGAGAAGGAGACTCCACAACTCTCTGGGCAGCCTGTTCCAGAGCTCTGGCGCCCTCACAGGAAAAAAGTTCTTCCTCACATGGAGGTGGAACTTCTTGTGTCTCAACTTACACCTGTTACCCTCATTCTGTCACCGGCCACCCCAGCGAAGAGCCTGGCCCAATTTCTTATTAACTGTAAACTGTGTTATAGATATGGTCACAATTAACCTCTTTTTTGTGGAGGCCAAAGCAAAAAAAAAAGTATATAGAACTTGATCATTTTTAATCTACAGAGCTGTAATGATACATCTTGCTATTCTTCTTCTCCAGACAAGATGTCAGACAAACCTTTTAGCTCTGTTTTCAAATCAGAGAGTAAGGAATGACAAGTTTTCATTTCCACAGAAACTATTCAGGACTTGTTTTGACTTATGAAGTAAAAACTGTGAAAGTTTCTTACATCAAGAGCAAACAATCTATTTCCTAGCACTTCTCAAAATCAGAAAAGGAGGCCATTCCTATTGTGTTTGAATGCTTGGCTCCTGCTCAGTCTGAAAAATGAATGAAGAATTCTGAAAAACAATTAATGAAGTGCTGTGCACTTACAGAGAACTTAAATTTGATTTAAGACACTTGGAGGTAACTATGGAAATAAAGGAAGAAATTATGATTTAGGTTCCTAGTCCTGAGGTTGCCTTCATTTGACAAATGACTCGGCGGCATCAGCCCTAAGAAGCCTAGTCCTGGGAAAGACTTGGTTTCCCACTGAACTTCTGTCTTTTTAAAAAAGGAATTCAAGATGGATACCCCGGACAAGCCGTGTCTAAGCAAACATGAGAGCAAGAATATATAAAACAGACGGAATATATGATGAATCACTGCTTGAGTAAAAGGTGTATTGCTAAACTATAGTTACATCTATTTTAGGCCTCTCACTGGTAGTCTGCTTTAGTGAAACAAGTAAAGGCAAACACTCTGGGAATTAAAATATTTAAAAAGTTAAATCTGATTTTGAGTGAATTGTACAAGCATGTAAGTCTTGATCTGAATAAGGAAAACATTTTGAGCCAAATCTTTGATTTTGTGTGCTTCTAAGATTACCACTGGCATTAGTTGAAATTTTGGATGGTGAATAAGACATTGTAAGATGCTTCATTTGATTTCAGCATATCAAACATTGGATTTTGAATGATATTTGACAGAAAAAAATGCTCTGTTTAATGGAGATATATATATAGCAGTCATTCAGCCTCCAAGAATGTCTTTAATTCATATGTGTTAACAGAAGACTGAACAAACAAATGAATAAAAGTATTGATTTCTACTCCAAAGCTAAAATGCTGACTGCAGACCCTTTTAAAAGATATATTATTACTAAAATTTTTATTACGATTTTCCAACAACTACTACAAAAGCAATGTGATAAAATTAAGTACAGAAACTACAGACAATATATCTGTGACCTGTTCACGGAAAACAGCCCTACTAGAAACAGAGTGCGTGAATGATTGAGTTAAAAACTTTGACTGTTTGTTCCCTTTCTTCATTCACAGCTCTCCTGAGCAACACCAGTCCTGCCAGACAGCTAGACACATGTGTGACCTTGAGTACAGATCTGCTGATTTAGAGTCCAAGGACTTACAACACAGAGGAGAAACAAAGACCTAGTTGTTAATTAATTAAGCCACTGTACACATGGTTGTTTATAATGTTAAAGAACAGAACTTTTAACCTACGCTGGATCTTTTAAAACACATTTTATAAAATATTGTATCACATGTTCCCTGCCCTTCTCTCTTTTCAGTAATATCCTGGTTTGATTTAGTGTGCTTGTACTATTCAAATACTTTCTCCTTCAAGTAGCTCGGTTCAGTTTACCATCCAGCAAAACAAGCATGCTGAGAAGATACAGCTTTTCCAAGTTCCTAAACTGCAGAAATTTGTTGGATGAGGAAATCATTATGCTTGCATTTTTTATAAAATTAAATATCGAAAGAACTTTTTGTATACTTCCTCTTACCTTTCAACCAATAGAGGTCAAAATGAAGCCTTTTTTTGTCATATTTCTAAAATATGAGCATAAAATTTATAAGTAGTGAGAACTTCAACAATTCAGGAATATCTTAAAGAATCTTTAGGTAGTAGACTTTATTTTTTCATAATTATTGTAGCTGTTTTTTTTCAAAATATGTGCATATTCAGCACCTTGTAGCAATGATTTAATCAATGTATTTGATAAATCACATAGAGATATGTAGATACTATCAAATAAACCATTCTGACTTCAAGAAAATCATTAAATTTGTAAATGTATCCTAAAATAGATGTAACAAAAGTGTCAAGTTTTTTACTATGAAATCATGTTTAGTAAGAGAAAAAAGTATGTATAACACTATATTTTCTCAGGTAATTTCATACACCTAGTGTTTGGACTGGCCTGTCTTCTCAAATCAAAATGAAAAACACAGTAAACAAAACTTCTGGAAAATATGTTTTTATTATAAAATGTACAGTATAGTGACCTTATCATTATAAAACACTGTAATGTATCAGAGTCTTGTAAAGACCAATAATTTATAAAATGAGACCAAGTTCACTGTTAATCTTTCTAGTCTCATAGTCTGATTTAAAAATATATATAAAATATGTAATGCATAAATTTGACTGAAGCATTCTTAGTGACTGGAAAAGGTTTGTTCATATGTTATGGTAACTAATGCCTGAATTTATTTTTATTAAAAATAGATTACTCTTATTTACTAAATTAGTCTTTGATTTTGAACAGTTGATAGAAGAACGATCAAAAAGTTAGTAATCATACTCTATAAGGCTAGATTATGTAAAAGCACTGCAGGGGATAAAGAAAATTGTGTGTCTCCAACAAAATACTAAAGCACTTCTATCATTGCAGCTCATTTATTATAGTTAATACTTCTTTGGCATTTTTAAGGTGCTTGTGAAAACAAGGGTAGCTTTGGACTACTGACAAGAGGAAGAGTATTTTAGGTCTCGGCTGCTATTGGATAGCATTAAAAAACATTGTTTTAACAATTTAGAGACCTTTTCCAACAAGCTAGCCCCCTCAGTTTAAATATATCTATTGCCTCCTTCTACTGCAGGAAAGTACTACCATGTTGAGTACAAAAGCAATGCATTTTGTATGAAAATAGAATGAATTCCATTGTGTTCTTTTTTTCCTGCCCTCAGCCTTCCTGGCTCTGTTGCAAACAGTACTTTCCTTGTTGCACTTGCTTGGCAGTGACTTGGACATCTGTATCCAGGCAAAGGCACTTGCGTTAGTGTCAGAATATGTGCACATAGGTTGTTTTCGAATCGCTGCCTAATATATTTTTAGCAGTGCATTTATAGAAGCCCGCATCCCTTTGAGCAGACTGCTGGATGACTAATGACCCCTGGGGGTGGAGGAATTTGTTTCCATACAGACGAGACTGAGCTCCTGTTGTCAGATGTGATTTGTCTGGAAGCTCCCACGTTATTTCTGCCTTGGGAATCCCAATGGCCATGCAGTTCAGTTTCACTGAATTTCCAGGGCGGGCATAGATGACAGGCGCTGGCTCACTGGTGATGCGGGGAGGATAGGCTATCACGATGACAGGCACATTCATCACGGAAGTGCCATACTCTGTGGACACTTTGCACAGGTAGGAGCCCCTATCAAACACTGAAGCCTCGCGCACTGTCAGTGAGCCGTTCTCCAGCAGGGAGAAGCGACCCACAGCCTGTGGAGCATCCAGGACCATTCCGTTGGGCAGCGTCCAGGAGACCTGTGCCCGCAGGTTCGGCTGGGTGATGCAGTGGAGTTGCAGAGTTTCCCCATTAATGATGCTCACCAGATTGTTGTACTGGTTGCTGATTTCTGGTCTGAGTCCCACCTTCAGGAAGACAACCCTTTCCACGTAACCTCCGGCGTTCCTGGCCGTGCATCGGTAAGTCCCAGCATCCCCGGCGGAAAGACCACTGATGTGCAAAATCCCATCCCTCTTGTGGTAAAACCTGTGCAGGTGGCTGCCGCTGGGGATCTCAGTGCCATTGGGGATGATCCAGCTTGTGCTGGGCTCAGGGTTCCCCTGGACAGAGCAGTTCAGATTTATGCTGTGCCCAGCGATAGCAGTGATCCTTTCACTGACAGGGTCTCTGAAGGAAGGTTTCTCCACGTGGTCTGCAATGAGGAGCTGCACAACGAGCCTTGCTTCCCCGCCTTCATTCCGCCCAATGCATATGAGCTGCACCGCATCTGTCTGCCTCACTCCTTTGATGTCCAAAGTACCATTGCGATGCACAGTGATCCTATTCCCATAGTAGGGAGCAGGCAGAATTACCCCCTCTGGAAAAGACCACAAGATCCGCGGAGCTGGGATGCCTTCAGCTTTACAATCAATAAGTTTCCGGCTATCCCTCATGGCAGTCTCCCTCACGTATGTTATTGCATTGAGATGCCCATTGATTCGGGGAGGCTGAACGTTAACTTGAATCCAGACTATTTTCCGATCTTCTCCAGCACTGTTGCGCACAACGCAAGTGTAGTTGCCGCTGTCAGATCTTTGAGCTTTTTGGATGAGGAGTGTGCCATCCCTGTACACCTGGTATTTGTCAGATAGGGCAGGAATGGGCCTGTTCGTGGGGGAGAGCCAAGTCACTTTGGGAGTGGGCTCTCCTTTGGCTTCACATGTGACGGTGACAACGTCGCCATAGGGTACGTTGATAACGACGTATGTTTTGTTCTTTATAGCGGCCGGCTCAGCCACCACTTTGACGCGCACTTTCATCTCGTCCTTCCCGATCTGGTTCTCAGCATAGCACGTGTAGTCCCCTTCCTCTCTCAGCCCAACGTCATTGAAATACAGGGTCCCGTTGTCAAAGACAACATAGCGCTTCGTCCGGCTGCCACTGTCGTCCGACTGCATAAAGGTATTAATCATGCTGCCATCCGGCAGACCCCAGGAGATCTCAGGATTCGGCAGACCTGTGGCTACACAGTCAACTTTCAGGTCCCCTCCATACTTGACCTTATGGTTTTTCTCATTTTTATGCTCTATTTTGGCTGGTTTCATCATCACGTTCACTTTGAGGACCACATAGTCATCCCCAATTTTATTGCGGGCCACGCACAAGTAGTCTCCTGCGTCTTTATCCGTGACTGAGTGGACAACCAAAGTCCCATTGCTGAACACTTTGACTCTAGTCTCCAAGCTGCTGTGAGGAAAGAGAACAGGAAATGAACTGCAAAATCAGGTTTTAGGAATTAATTATTCAGTGTAAACTGAAAAAAAAAAGCCACAATGACCCCACTGTACTGAAAAAAACTAACCATTAGCTACAGTTAGATAATTAGATGATCAGAAATGAACAAGCTATGCCCATCCAAAGCAAACGAAAAATAATTCTGCTCATGTGCCACTAAGCAATGTGCAGCCCTCTACCAAGACTTTAATGGTCTTATTTTTGACTCTTCTGATTTACATTGCATTTCCAGATTTCCACAGGTACCTCCTAATCTCTACCATTCTGTAGTAACATTCAAACATTGGATCTCTGAATGACATACTATATACAAACCTATAAAAACTATAATTGCAGAGAGATTTACCTTAATTCCTTCACACATTCAAGGCCCTTAATTAAAACAAACTAAGATTAGCTATTGCCTCCTACCTCAAGTACTGTATTTTACATATTCGGGACAAACTCTAAGCAGCGAAACATTTTGACTCAATAATAAATAGTATTAGTAAACTTTATCACAGTTATCCCAGGATTTCAAAACTTTAGTTCCGAAATCTGGAAGAACAGATTTTTCAGTGTGATAAAAAGCTACTGTTCCTTTCCTCTTTGCCATTGGAATGCACCTTGTGACCAAAATTCACTTACTCAGAAACACCATAGATTTTTCTCCAATGTAAAGAATGGTTGTATTTGAAGAACAATCCATATAAAGATCAAGACAGAAAATGACAAACTTTTTGTTGTTATCAGTCAAGTATAAAATGAATTCCGGATTTTGTGATATCTAAGGCTACCTAATTATATTTTCTATCAATGTGACAAAAATTATGACTGTGTTCAGCTACTGAGAAAGCTGCTGTTAAGTGAGCACTGTAATGTGAATACATTCCTTATCTAAAGTGCTCAAAGAGTGACAAAGGACTATTGTATAGAGCAGAAATTAAGTTTCAGCACAAACACTTAGGACAGCTATTGCTATTCTTGAACACTAGAGAGAATATATTTTTAAGCATTCATATGCAACATGATTTATTATGAGATAGCATTTATTTATTCAGCAATATTAAAATGACTGGGCTACTTCAGAAAAAATAAGATGATTTATTGTCCCACTGGGATAATGTACAATAACTTGTATAATGGAGATCAATTATCTCATTTCTCTTGGGGAAAAGCAGGTTCCTATGCAGTGCTGTGCAAATTCTTAATTATGAAATTAGGTGTTATTGAAGGAAGCAGCACAAACAGTGTGTATTTTGTCACTGGACTTTCTACTTTAGCTACACTGTCTGCAAAAAAAAAACTTACAGTGACAACTTATCCTTTAAATCTGAAGCTGCCTTTTCAAAAGTAGTATTGTTTTCAGGCAAATGATGTTAAGTTATGTTATGGATCTTTTGGTATCATTTTAAATTCTTCCTTTAAGGACTGAGGGACCCACTGAAGCTAAGAATGAAACTCATACAGATATGAATGGCCTTTTCTCTGTTCACCAAAGCTACAATTTAGTTGTAGTACTTCAGGTGACAGTAATTTACCTGTGCAGGGAATCAATCATCCTCTTGGAAGGCAGCCTCCACAGGATCCGAGGCCAGGGGTCCCCAGAAGCACTGCAGTCCAGACGCAGGACGCTGCCGTACGTTATGTCGGTCCTCTGAGGAGAACTCCCAGTGATCTTGGCGTTGGATGCTTGCTTCCTCACGTGGAGCTGTACTACTCTCCTGGCAGCTCCCACCATGTTCGCTGCAATGCATTCATAGGTCCCACTATCCTTGGGAGAGACGTTGCGAATGTAAAGAGTCCCGTTGGGGAAAACAAATAAATTCCCATTGACAAACTGGGATGGTCGGATCTGCGTGCCGTCGAAGAGCACCCAACGAATGCTTGGAGAAGGTGCTGCTTTGGCAGTGCAGTGGATATTAACACTGCTACCCTGGGGCAAGGAAATGTTCTCCAGTTTATCCTGTTGGATGATGGGGGGTAAGGCTGCAATGTGGAGCCTCACTGCAACGCTGTCAGCTCCTGCAGCGTTGCTAGCTACGCACTTGTACACTCCTCGGTCTGAAAAGGACGCTTGCTTGATAGACAGGGTTCGATTTTCATGGAGCATTACCCTGCTTTCTGTGGTGGTAGCTCTCTGCAAAATCCTCCTATCCGGGAAAACCCATGAAATGTGTGGGCTTGGAATGCCACTAGCCTGACACTCCATTGCTACAGTCTCTCCAAAATATACCGTGATATCTCGATAGCGGGAAAGGAGAATTTTAGGTTGGTGGGCTACAACTGAAAGGACAATGATCATTTTGTCTATGCCGTGCAAGTTCTGAACAGTGCACAAATACTGCCCACGATCTTGAAGCTGAGCATTTCGGATAACCAAGGTGCCATTTTTCAAGACTTCAAACCTTTGTAATCTTGTGTTGGCTGTCATTAGAGCACCTGGGAAAGGTGAGAGGGGAAAAAAAGAAACAGAATGTCAAAGTCTCTGCTTTTAGGACATACACCACTGTTTTGAAAAAGGTTGACAGAAGATTTATTAAAACAAAACTACTTAATATCAACTACTATTTCAGATGAGTCATATTATACCTCTAGATACGGTGCACTATTCAGTTTGTTGTTTATTTCTATTGCAAAACTAATTATATCAGCTTGCAACAGTGTGGGAATGTTTATTCTTTGGGATTCCCATTAAAACTTCACATAATTTCGCTTTACCTTTTGCTTAAGGAGATAGATGTACAAATTGATATAAAAAAAAAAAATGCATGAAATACTAGTGGTTTTCTTTTATTATAAAAAAAAACCACAACATTATTTTTATCTAAAATGATCGGTCACTAATAGATTAAATAGCCAAAAAGTATTTTAAAGTATTCGTATCCTTAAAGTTGCATGGAAAAACACACTTGTAAGTGTCTTACCTGTAGAGACTTTTGTCCAAGTAAGAAAAGGTTTGGGTTCCCCTACTGCTTCACAAGGGATAAAAACATCTGTTTCAGCAAGGATGGATAAGCTGTGAGATCCTTTTGTGGTTATTTTAGGTTTCTCTCCCAGTGTTTTGAAATTGTTGGGAGATTGAATTACAGTGGAATTGTGTGGCATTACACCTCTCACATAAGGCACAAATGGAGCTTTTTGATGGTGATTATGGATATTTTTAAAAGGCTGAACCGTGATGGATATAGGTTGCCTAGTGTACTGAGAGACAAAGGCTGAGCTGGTAGTCTTCAAAAGTGGCAGCAGTGGTGATGCGGTGGTTGTGGTGTGTGGCAATGGAGGCACTGCAATAGTTGCAGCTTTCTGCACTGTAATCCTGGTAGGTGAGACCTGATCAATTTTCTTCTCATTTGCATCTTCTAGGATTCGTTGACTGGGGACTATCGGTTTAGGATGCACTCCTAAGTGAGGTAGTATCTTTGTTCTGTTGAGAGCAAACGTCGTTCTGGAACTGGGATGATAGGGGATTCCTGGACTTAGCTGTCTCCCCACTGTACCTCTGTTATCTGGGAGATAATTACTACCAAAAAAATTTGTATTAATATTGTATCTGTTCTGACCTTGATTACCAAACTTGCTTGCAGTGAGTGGATTAGTCCTGTAAAATGGAGTGGCTGGCGTTGTGGTTGTCATGTCTATTTGAGAGGCAGCATGCTTTTTGTCCTGGATTGTATGTGCAGCATATGCTGTTATCTCTGGTTTGTTTGTGTAGTGAAGGGGCTGGTGTGTTATAAAATACCGAAAAGAGCCTTGAGTTATAATATAAGGAGGCTTCGCTGTGCCTCTTGCTGGTACATGCCTTGGAGGCACCACAGGTAGTCTTTGTTTTAGGCTTGGTATCATTCCAGCTGGTGAATGGGGAAGGTTCGGATTTAGCGATAAACTGTTGTTCGACCTGCTACTAAGCGTCTCTTGGAATGGCTCCTCTTTAGACGGCATGCTAACCCTGTTTTGGCTAGAGGATGGAGTAGGGTATGCATTCTGTTTGGAGCTCACCATCATTCTGCCACCGGCTGTTTCAACTTGTTTTGTCTCTGGAAACCTTACTTGATTGAAGGCATTACTATCTTTGCTGCTATAATAAACAGAAGGATATGAAGTGCTTGAAGTGGACCGGGGAAGAGTAGCAAGTTTTGTAAATGGGTCAAAGGCAGTGGGTGTAGTCAGAGGCTTTTCAGTTGTCTTCACAATGAGATCATGATGAAATGCATGTGATACAGACTCTGTTTTATCCAGGGAAGATGTTTTTGTCTCAGTTTGAGAAGGAATAGCAACAATTTTACTAGTATCTCTAAGTGGAAAAGTTTGTGTTTCAGTTGTGCTGAAGGAGGACAAAGTCAGAATTTCTTGTTGCTGAGGTGGCTCAGTTATTGCGGGTGTTTTTAAAGGTGCTATAGGATTCTGCGTTATTGCTGGTATTTCTAAAGGTACTATAGGATTCTGCAGTTCTTTTGAAACTGAAGGTTCCTCAAGAACTTCTGTTGTCCCAAGTGAAATACTTAAGTCTGTCATTGTGGGATATATCAGCTTGAGAGCTCCAGTGGTGATGTCATTAGCCACAACTTCTGAGACAAAAAGAACAGATTCTTCTTGAGATTCTGGATAACCAGGTTTTGTAGATACTATTAAGGTGCTCATACGCTCAGAAGAAGCTGTTGTCCTTGACTGTTCTATCTTACTACTATCTGTAACTTCATAATCTGCTTTAGTGCCTTTTCCTTCAGACACATGGTCTAATGAGTGGTATGTTGGTACATTATTTTGCTCAGGTTTCAGGGGTTCATCTGTCTTTGTTGTAGGAACTGTGTTATGTCCAATATAGGAGGATAAGGTTGTGGCAAGGGCAGTGACTGGAAGTGCCAAAGTTTCTGGAGCAGTAGGAGCTATCACAGGCTTTGTTTCAGGTGGAGAAGAAGTAGGCCTAAAAGAAGAAGTTGTGACCCCCTGCCTGATTTTGGTCACCTTCTCTAAGACAATTGGATCAGTAACTCCTAAAGGTCTAACTTCCAAATGCTCCTTTTCTTTAGTATGCATTCTGACATCAGTTTTATGATCACCATCAAGAGCTGCAGAGACGCTTTTGGTAATGCCTTCAACTCTGGATGTTCTTGGAATGACAGGTATTCTCTCTGTGATCAAAACAAGACGAGGTCTTTGTCTTTGTCGGATTCTGTTTGGCCTCAGCCTCCTTCTCCCATAAGGCCTTTTTCTAGAATGCGGAGTAACAAGTAAGTTAGAAGATGCAGTTGTTCTATAGGGAGCTGTAGTTGTAGCCACAGTGGTCAACTTGCTGATGGAAGCAGCAAATGGCATCCTATCTGCTTTTGTATGAGGAGCGTTAGTACTTGTCCAAGTGAATGTAGGATCTGTTTTTGGAGCAGGTAGGTTTCTATGTTCTGCTCCTGTCTCTGGATCTTTCTTGCTCTGGACACTGATGGATGTGACAGCATGATAATTTGTATTTAACTCTGTAGTTTTTATCTGGTCTGTGGATACTTCTGTGTGCTGGTGTATCATGTCATTGCTTTTTTCTGTAACAAATGGAGAAACGGATGAAGAAATTATAGTAGTGGCTCTGAAATCTGTTGAGATTATCCTGTCCAACTTGGAAGTTGTGAAAATAATGTTCTCTACACCCATGGGGTTCACTTTATCTATCTTCACATCTGTCTCCAAGATGCTATGAAGATCTAGAGCCTGAGATTCAGCTAGGACAGTAGCATCAAGTGGCAGCTCAGCAAAAGCAGAATTTTCCTCTGATGTGTAAGGTACAGTTGTAGGTCCATTTTCTCCTGAGGGCAAACTGCTCAGGATATTAGGAAAGTTAGTTACTAATTGTTTAATTATAGGTTCTTCAGTGAGAGCATGGATATTTTCTTTGACTACAAGTGAATAATCAGTCTTGACGTCGAGTTGCTGTTGACTTTGGGGCTGCACAGATACTGGAGTAGAATATGGATCTGATGTAGAGGTTTCTACAGGGTATTTACTTGCTGGTGTTTCTAAAGCGCTATGGTCAAAGGAAAGTTCTGTTTCCAATTTTGTTAATATGGATTGGGCTGAAAATGCTTTAGTGCTGTGAGCAACAGTGTCTGAAGGCGGCTCATCTTCACCCAGAGGTGATGCATCAGCAGAAGAATCCAGCACATCAGCGGCTGCCTCCGAAGCAGGAGGAGGGCTTGCTGCCGGATGAGGGACTGGAGTTGTTCTCTGCATGGCTGGTGGCAATGAGATTGTTGAAGAAATGGCTGTTGCTGTGGTTCTAGGAAGATTTTTCCCACGGACCTTTGCCAAAATGTCAGCCCAATGCTGTGGATTAATCTGTTTGTTTGCCATATTAATTCTCCTTCGAGATTCAAATACTCTTCGGCCTTCTGCAACATTGCTTTCTTGGATTCTATCAGTTCCTTTCCAGATCTTCATTTTCCTTCTGCCCTTCCTCCCCCTTTTACCTTGAGTCTCTGACACCTTGTCACCTCTTTGTTTAAGGGATATTTCCCGGTCTTTTAGATGATGCTTTTTTTGTGAGGTATCATCCACCCCTCCTGCTCCTGATCCCTCTCCATCCTCTACTACCCGCACTCTTGTTTTTGCTAAACTTTTTGAACTTGGGCGCTTTTTTAGTTTTATCCTCCTAAATGACCTGTCAGATACCATTTTGTTTACCATAACCCTTATAGCAAACTGATCTGATCCATGCAGATTGACAGCCACACATCTGTAATAGCCACTATCACTGACATGGCTTTTTGGAATAAGCAAAGTACCATTGTTCAACATATATCCTTTTGATGAGTTTGATAAATCATTAAGCACATGGCTGTTTGGAAGAATCCAGTTCAATTGTGCCTCAGGAATGGCAACTGCACTGCAAGGCAAGACTATTGGATCTCCAACATTTTTTTCAACTCTCACTACATCTGTATCAGCTGGCTGAATAGATGGTGGTTGCACTAACAGTCTGTAAGCCATGATGTCCACATCATCTCTCACTTGGGCAATGCAGTAATACAGACCAGCATCAGTGTAACTTACTCCTTTGACTATTAGCTGGCCACTGCTGAGAATGGAAAACCTACTGTCTTTCTGATTAAATGGTGCCTGCAATTTAGTCCCATCTGGAAAAAGCCACTGAATGAAGGGGCTTTCAGATGCTTTCACATTGCAGCTCAGCAGACACTCTGAACCTTCCACCACACTCTGCACCACCCTTGTGCTGGAATTTTGCTCTATCATTACCCAGCTTCTCTGCTGCCTAATGTCTTTGGTATGAATTGTCTGAGAAAATTCAGTAAAAAAAGATAGCACCACTTTTTTCCCTGTACTTTGGCGTCTGTTTAATTGGATATTTATGAGAGGTTGCATTATCCAGGAGGGTTCAGAGAGTATTTGAGCTTTAACACCTGTGTAGTAGAGAGCATCATAATCTGAGCCTTGCCTGTACCGGTAGGTCACTTTAGGCTCTTTGCTGAGCATAAGTTCCCGCTCTAGTTTGACAGGGACTTCACTGTAATAAGCTATAAGCTTCCATAATTTTTCATAGTTTTCTCGATTCATTGGACATTCAAAATCCAGTGAAACTGTAGCATTTATATCAATTTCTTGAGTCTGGATTTGACTCCACTGAATTTTGGTGGAGCCTGTTGGTTTCTTGATTTCACAGTTCAGGTGTACTATATTGCCATGCTCATCGGTCATATTCAGAGTAATATTCCATGGAGAAGACTGAAACTCTTCCACAGGGAGTTCGTAACTGTCACTCTCTTCTTCTTCTTGAGTGCTACTATTCTGTCTCAGTGAAGACTGAATGACAGGTTTCCTGCAGGAAATATCTTTCAAATTTTGAATATCTTCTTTCTGCAGTTGTTTCGGGCTACTGCACTTAGGACAGAGCTGTCCCCCTTCGTAGGCTTTGTCCTTTTTGCATTTTAGAACACCTGTAAAGAAAAAAGAAAAAAGATAAGCTCCTGAATTAACCAGAATAACAGGAATTATAGAACTCTCAGAGGGCCAAATGACTGCACAGGGAACACATTATACTGCAGAACTATATGACAAGTTTCTAAACTGTCATTCAAGGCATTGCAAGGTTTTTAAATTGGCATTTCTTTGTTCTCACATTTGAATGGACCTGATTTTCAAAATAAGTAAGCACAGTTTCCTCTAGCTTTAATGATAAGTTTGAATCCTCCTTCAGAAAATTAGGTCCACTGTTTCTGAAGAAAATGCCCAGAAAATAATGTGTCCAGAGCTAATTTTAAAGGTCAGGAAAAATACACTATGCTAAAAAAAAACATAGGGCATAATGAGAACCTACCCATCCCATTAAGGCCCAAGTTGTGGGCCTTAAATGGAAGAGGACTACTTCCACTCATTTTTTAAAACTGTAGCATTTACCTAAGAAATGCTGGACATGCTCATTAATCGGCAGGCTTTTTATTTCTTAACATCTGTACTAAAACCACACAAAATATAATACTGCAGCTGCCAAAATCCGCTGATTAGTTCCTATTCTTATAAACTATTTACCTGCAGTGGAACACACAAATACCACATTTTTCTTTTCCCTGACCTCTACAATATTTCCAATATCTGAAATAATAAATTAGAAAAAAACAAGAGGGAGTGCTAAAATAGGAAACAATAATAATAAAAATGCAACAAGTAACAACACCCTTGACTCCTTTCTTCTATCAATGCCAGAAAGACTCCTGTCTGCAAAATATCAGACATGTATTTGTTTATATTGTTGTGCTTATTATAATGTCATATATGGCCTTAAAAATTAAGTTTGGAAACACAATGTAAATAATATGTACCCCAGATTTTCTAGATATAAGTGTCATTTGATCGTTCCTGAGGAATGAAAGATCTCTGAATGAATGAACAATATAAAGGTGGAGAATATATAAATGGTAGGAGAAGGTGAAAAGAAGAGCTGGCAAAATTGCATAGCCATTTTTTAAATTGAAAAATATATGCTTTGTCCATTTGACAAATCTACTTTCATCAGAAGTTTTTAGAAATGGAATTTTTAATTGAACCACTCCATTATTTTCAGACTGATACATGATGTTTCAAAGACAAGAAAAGCACTTTTCATGACAGAACTGGCACATAATCAACCTGGCAGTTACTCTACTGGTCGGAGGAATTTTTAAGTGATCACTAAAACAGCACTTTTATGACTCCACATTGTCAGGGACAGAATTTCCAAAGGAGCCAAGGTAATAGTAATATAAAGATATAAATCTTCTCATATATGAAAATGACAGGGATAAATTCCTTTCTCTGTCCAAAAATCACAGTTGCAGCTTAGAAAAGGAACATAATTGAATAAAAATGACACTAAATCATCACTTTGAAAGGAAAACGAAGGTTAATTATTTCACCCTTCTAACTTACAGTGCACCTTAAAAACCTTTAAGACATCTACTAATTTTGATCAAGAAGCATATATAAGAATATCAACATGTAAAATAGTTCAAGTCAAATTTATATGCTTCAGCTACCAGTTCAATCAGGAACATTTATGATACACATTAAAAAATCGCACACACTTAAAAGTGCAAACTGCAATGAATTATGTATTCTAAGATCACCAGAGCCACTGTCATGAACTCCAAATCACTATAAAAGACTTATGACTCCAGGAATCATCTCAGGTATTTGCAGTTACAACTAAATGACAATTCTCTTTTAACACTGTATCAGTCTCCCAGGACTACTGCAGCAAGCACTTACCTACCTGACATGGAGTGTTGGTGGAATGAGATTCACAAAACAAAAACTGGCATCCCCCAAAGTCATTAGTGAACTACCGATCTGGAGACATCATAAAATTCGCTATTTGTCTGATAGCTTGCTTCTGCACATGTCCAGAAAAAAACATCTACCTTTATCTCTGTGATAATTCATTTCATATCTAAGCCTGAATGAAAATGTATCTTCCTCTGAAAAACTGGCAGGATTGTAGATGTTTGCTAAGAATATTTAAAACAAGTTGGCTTCCCCACAAAATGAAGTTGCAGTCAATAAAAAAACACAGACATACAAGAAGGATGTCCAAATATTATGTAATAGCTTTAAACTTAACAGTCTTAAAAAGAGAACTCATCCAGGAAGCTGAAAACCTGGTTTCCATTCCCTCCTTAGCCCCAAATGTTCAAATCCAGTTACTTTCACTTCCCAGGAGAGTGTTTTGTTAATAAGCTTTTTGACTCAGGGTAATTGCCAATTCTTTGCCAAAGCTGCACCGTTGTGCAAAAGAGCACACTAACAGCTTCCTACTAGCAACTAAAAACTTTACTACCAGCTTTTTCATCTTAAATGTGACTACCAGTTATTGACACATACTCACTCCCTTATTGCATTACTTTTTAAATACATGCATTTTTCAGATGGTAAAGGAACACGAATGTGCACATAAACACTGTGTAAGCACTGCAGCTCTAGAAATAACAAAGCTACGCAAATATACAGAACAAAGACATGAATATTATGAAATGAAGAAGCATTGATATTTTCACTCTTACCTGCAGAAACTTCATTCCATTCAAGGAACCACTTTAAGCTGCAGTCACAGGACCACGGATTCCCATGAAGGTAAAGATTTTCCAGCAGTGGCATGCCTTGAAACATCCCTTCAGGCAAGGTACTAATAGCATTTTCAGACAGGTAGAGATGTCTTACTGTTGATAGTTTGAAATAATCAAGGACCATAAATGTTGAAAATGTGTTGGGGTGAAGCTGCTGGAGCAGATTTCCTTCCAAATGGACCAATCTTAGAGAAGTTAATCCATTAAAAGCATTTGGATGAATGAACTCAATTCTGTTGTGGTCCATGTGGAGTCTCATCAAGCTTGAAAGTCCTTGAAGGGTTTGGCTTGTTATGACTTTCAACTTATTGTAACTAATTTTGAAAACCTAAGAAGGAGAATAAAATGAAATTAGCTGGTTTTATACATAAACACAAACATAATGAGTATGCAGAAGTTTTCCTCTCACACGCAAGTTTTTTCAACACAAAAATCACAGATGAGACTGTTGCTAAATATTACTTGACATTATCAAGCATGACATTCATGTATATTAACCTATTCCCAATATATTTGAGGAAAAAAGATGCCTTAATTGATGAACAAAACACTTATTTTTTGTTTCCTGTCAGTCATGGTAGCTGTAATTTGTAGTATTTAGAAATATCTGAGCATTACCTGTAGAGACACAAGATCTTTCAAAGCACCATTAGGAATGTTCTGAATGTCATTTCCATGAATCATGAGCAATTCCAGTTTTGTGAGTCCTGCAAAGGAGTTTTCATATATAGACTGTATACTGTTAAACCTGGAAAAAAGATCACAACATTTTATGCACTGACTGTCATGGACTACAAAGGTATAACTAGTATAGTCTAACTTCAGGAAAAACGTGGATGGATCTTAGTGCATTGTTGAAGGGCCAAAAGTTACTGAAACATTTTTACAAGGCCAAGCATACTTAGTTCATGTTTACATTAAGATTTCTTTTAATTCAATTTTTGCCATTTTAATCATAATTTAAAAGTAAGAGCAATAAATAAGCATTTAAGTTCTAAGAGCTGTCAGTATGTTTTTCCATGCAACTCAGTTTATGGAATAGTAATAAATTACTGGCCTTCAGCCAAAAAATGATGCTATGGAGCCTGGCAAACTAGATGGGCTTCAGTGTTGCCAAAACAGCATCTAACAATAAATGAATAAAGATTTGCAAAGAGAACATTAAAAGAGACATGTCCCAAAAAGCATTAGAAGCAGAAAGTCACAACCTGCCCAGCTTACTGTTATAATGCGTAATTGGCTACATCAGTGAAGGACAAAATCCAAGAACTGACCTTCCAATTGTATACTTTTAGTCTGGAAATTTTTGTCAGAGAAATAATACGAAATATCTGCTTTTTTGACAACAAATCAATTTCACTTGCTGGTCTAATAAATCAGGTTTTATTTGCCAGTATGGAAGCTATAATTTTGGCTGCCTAGTTCTACATTTGGGGTTTCCTCATGCAGACACAAAATTAGATGTATGAGCTAATCTGAGCATGAAGACTTTAAATTAAGCATTTAATTTTAAAGCTCTTTCCCCCCCTATTTTTACTACTTTTCTTTCTAAAGGGGAGGTGGGGAGAGAGAGAGAATGACAGAGACACTAAAGTACTTTGAATATGGAGGAATCCTTTCCTTGTCATCTATGTGAAGGTTCATAACTGGTAAAAGTTCAGGGTGTTTTTTGTATGTTTAGTCCTATTCAAACTCTATTGTGCTAATATCAGAGATCTTATTTAAAATCTCTATTTCAATAACAGTCTTCTAAAGCTAAATAAGGCAACTTTGCTAAATAAGGAATTTTCATAAAGAATTCCTGGTTAGGTATCCTAAATCTGTATCCTAATCACTTTAAAGCGGAAGTATGTTAAAAGCACTTTTTGTAGAGTGAAAGACATGCATCATCATCAGATTCTTTTCAAGGAAGAAAACATCTCAGAAAATGTCATTGGTAGCAAAGAAATACAAAGAGACAGGAAAGGACTTTTATGCCATCAGTATCGAACAATGCACTTTTATTTAAAAATAGCTCTCAAGATAAAACATACAATTGCTTAAGTAATTTAGATACCTACATCCCACCTTCGAAAGAAATTTAGAGAAATAATTTGGCACATCATGTTGATGCAGGCAGAAGTGAATGTGAATATGTTTTTTCAGTATGGGAAAAAAGGTGTGGGGGGGCTACAGCTTGATACAATTTGTAGATACATACTATTTATTTAAGAAATGCGATCCAGAGGGAAACAAGGACATGGATGTCTGGGCATGTTCTGCAACATTTTCATTTTCCTACCAAGGTCTACAAGACATATAAGGTCAATTGGAGACAAACACACTCTGGACAGAATTTGCCGACTCTGCTTTGCAGCTTCTTTGGCAACTTTTAAATGAACTTGCTGTGATTAGTCTCCTTGGTAATGTGTGTGTCTATCTTAAGACTGACTCAGGCTTTTTTGTGTATATAATTTTAGCTTCTTAGTGGGGACTATTAATAATTCTGCCGATAACACATGGCCTGAAATAATATTGAGAACATCCCTTGCACTACAGAATGTCGTAAGGGGGACCTAGCTGGACACTCATTCCATACTGAAGGAATTGCACTGTTATGCATCACTCCATCGATGCACACCTCCATCGAGTTGCCTGGATGACACCAAAATAGAAGGAGAATTCAGACTTTTATAATAAAAGTCCATTGAGTACAACTCCATTTTGAGAATAAAATTAGGTTTTAGGTGAATAAAGCACTGACAGATAAGAGACGGTTTAAACTAGAGAGGAATAGTTTAATCACTAGTACAGTCACTATTACCAGTCATACCACTATCATTTACCGTTTACAGGCAATTTTGCATGAGGGTTTATACCAAAGAAGGAGGCACCTCTGAC